>JAOVYW010006051.1:0-11811 GCA_025775045.1 Hiodon tergisus
TGTGAGTATGTGTGTGTGTGTGTGTGCGTGCGTCTGTGAGTATGTGTGTGCGTCTGTGAGTATGTGTGTGTGTGTGTGTGTGCGTCTGTGAGTATGTGTGTGTGTGTGTGTGTGTGCTTCACAAAAAAACTACAAAAATCGTGTATTTTGCAAAGTAGATTTAGACTACTATACAAAAAAAACCTATGATTTCCTTCGTAGCAAAATTAGATATAATAATGCCATATATATATATATACACGTATAACTGTAAAATGCTAATGCCACGCTAATGGGCATCATTCCAGAACTATGAAATATGAGTAAATGCAGAGACAAGGCCATTTAACCCCACCCCTTTGTCAATGGAACCTGAAGGTCGAGATTCTGCTGTTTGACTACATGGCTATCTAAACACAGCACTGCCATTTCAGTCCAGGAACAGCAGCATCTGCCCTGCAGAAAGGAATCTCCTGGTGCACACCAAGTCTCGTATCTAAGGGATCAGGGAGTGTAGTGGTGGGATTCCGGGAGAGTTTGGCCAAGGCAGAAGCCTGGCTGAAATAATTAGTTGGGCTCATTTTCTTAGATCATTTAAAAATAATAATACCTGATGACATTGAGCTTGAGGGGTGAGAAGATGTTTACTCCAGCATCTGTTCACTAAAACTAATCAACAGCTATGTTCGAGCAGTGATGTCACCAGTAAGAATGGCAGTCACACAATTAAACACAAACACACACGCACACACGCACGCACGTACACACACACACACACACACACACACACACACAGACGCGCACACACACACACACACATACAGTCACACACACAGTGTCTCTCTGAAGGTCACACAATAACTCACTCCTAAGCCAGTCCTCTCTAACCCCCATGGTCAGACCCCTCTTGCTTCAGTCCTCACCTAACAAATCAGGGGACCAGTTCTCTGTTCGCATTCACAGGTTCCAGATTTATCCTGTCACAGTATATGGCGAGGGGCCCATGGCAAGAGCACACAGATTTCCTCTGGCAAAACATGCAGGCTGATAGAACTGCTTCCACTCTTTGTAACTTTCTCTTCTAGCGTTTAAGCTTCCTGAAGACAGCTTTCCCTGCGTGAAGATTTCCCTGTCAGTGGACTGGGGCCGAGTTGACTTATTTGACTTAAATAGCCACCGTGTACAGGCTGCCTTTTCTGTGTCACGGTAAATGACCACCACACTTGGTGGTCTCCTCATTACCGCCACTTCCTGTTGACCGCTCGCCATCCACACACCCTCACAACCATATTGTTCCCCTCTTTCTTCCACAACCTCTCCTCCTCTCATCCTATCTCAGCTGTGACGCAGATGCGAGACGAGGGGCATCGCGGCGTGTGGTTGAACCCAGAACCCCGACGTTCTACACACACCGAGCAGACGCGTTACAAGTACAACAGAGTCGAGAAGGTTATATATATATATATTTTTTTTTTTTAAATGATTTTTGCAAATAAAGTGAAGTGATCTTCAGTCAACTCATCGGAAACCACACAACAAGATCGCCCGCCGACAGCGAGTTGTAACGACTGAGTAAAAGGGCCGCTCTACACACAGTCATCGGGGATCCTACCCTAACCTCGCTTGTGTTAGCAGAGCACTGACTGATCTCAGCAGTCTGTACCGGGGTCTGTGTCTGTGGGTCTGTGTCTGAGGACGTCGAGCGGCAGAAGTTTCGCAACTCTGGGTGCGCCCCGCCTGTGCATTCACGACCTTTTTATTGTTATTGGCAATGCGTTTCACAGTGCAGTCCCCATTGCAGATAACGCTCTTCGCTAAAATCCAGTGGAACTAATTACTAGTCCTGCAGCTGTTTGCCATGCAATCATCCCTTAACCCTTTCATGGGAGCACCACGGAAGAAAGTCGTTTTGTTGCTAGTTTTGTTGTCGTGTTTTAAACGCGACTCTGAGTTTGCTCCCGCTAAATGTTTGGCACAATTCAGATGCCATCACGGAATATTAACAAAAGCAGGCAGAAGGCAGTTATTGAAAGCTTTCCGTGATAACTTGAGAGGAAATCTGACATCGTGAAGAACAGGGAAATCACACACACACACACACAGACACACACACACACAGACACACACACACACAGACACACAGACACACAGACACACACACACACAGACACACACACACACACACAGTACTGAACTACACCTTTCTGTCTGCACAGACTGTGGTTCAGTAAACACCAGAGACAGTTCTTCTTCTGACAGACTTACTCCTCCGTTAAGTTTTTTTTTTTTGTGATGTTTAAACGCTATTCAGTTTTTATGGTTGTTTAATCACTAGTGAGTTTTTTTGTGTTGTTTTTTGTGAGGTTTAAACACTAGTCACGAGTTTTTTTATACTCAGCTTATCACTTCAAGATGTCTAATTTAATACCAGTGACGGGAAACTGCAAAAAAAACAACTCAGCCACCAGTGACCCATTTAGGAAAAATACAAAGGAAGCAGACCCAAAAAAAAACCCCTGCAAAACTGAGCCCATCTCACTGCCCTTATCCATCCCATTCCCACCAACCTGACCCCCACAAATCCACACTACCACCAAGACCTCTGAATTACAAACTCTAGCATGTGGGACTCCCAGGGGGACAACCCAGAGGATACATTGCTCCTTGTAGTCACATCCTATCCTTCACGTAAATGAAGCGCCATCTACATGAAACTCATAAATGGTCTCTGATCACAAATATCCCGATATGTTCGGCATGGGCGGGGGTGGTTAGAGGGTGGCATCATTTTAAAACCCCAGCCTTTCAGATTCATTTTAAGCCCGTCTAACCGAAACCATCCCAGGTTAAATCCCCTGATTTCTCCGAGTTGGCTGTAATCAGAGAGCACTTACCGGGTGCCTTCCCTGTGAGTACATGATCCTGAGGGAAGAAGTGTCCACCGCCCACTAAACAGCCAGGTCGACCCCCCTCCAGCCCTCAGCAAACCCCTGCCCTCCACCAGGGGAGGGATTCCAAAATGACCTCCCCTGTCTGAAACCGGAAGCCTCCTGGCTCTCTCGGTTCGGGACAGGAGCCTCCTGGCTCTTTCGGTTCGGGACAGGAGCCTCCTGGCTCTCTCGGTTTGGGACAGGAGCAGGTGTGAGACCTCGGTCCGTTAGAGCAGAGGCATAACAAACCAAAACCTCGTCCTCGCACTTTTGCTCTCTTCAGGAAAGTCGCTCACTTGTTCCCGATAGCCCTCCCTGTCAGTCCCAAAAGGCAGCAAAGTCCGCTGGAGAATCAGTCAGAATCCCTTTTCAGCGCCCACCACTCCACCCCCTGCCACTGAGAAGACACAAACAGAAACAAGCTTGTCCATCCAAATTTGCCAACAGTTCCCTTCCCCTCCACCTACAACCACTTCTTGTGATGGGTGAGGAAGAAGAATAAAAAGGTGAAGCCGGAGGTCTGCGTTTTCTGGAAGATGGGAAAAAGAAGGACGAGATCGAGGGTCCGAATCCGAATCCGGAACAATAATTTAAAAAAACAGGAAAGGAGGAAAGAACAGCAGGTCACTGGAAGATCCAGCAGGCTTTTCAGCAGCAAGCCCTACACTGTAATATATTGTGCCTGTTGGCTTCAACACAAACACGGCAGTCTGCTGAAAGCTGTACTTAAGGTGGAGCAGCAGAGATGAGAATGGAAGGCTCCCTGGCTTGTGATCATGAGCGGAGAAGACCACAGAGACTCCACACTTAAGCACACAAACGGGCGCACACACACATGCAAAGATCCAGAACTCGTGTGAAGAAAACTTAGATTCCACCTAATATTGCTATGAGGCATGTGACATTGACGCTGACTCACAGTACCAGAAAAGATGATTCCCTCTTACTGTTAAACCCATAAAGTGAGCTGATATATACCGGCAAACTTTCCTCTATAAATAAGAATACATGTTGTGTCCCACTTGTTTCTCTGAACCCTTGTATTGATAATGAGGACGTACACGGGCAGTGTCAGACAATCTGTCAGTGCTTTGCAGGCTCTGACTGCCCACATGTCCGACTGCTACCCTAATCACTGACATCTAATTGCAGGGACTAGGCAGGTAATTATTCCCACAACTTCTCCACAGCAGCCCATCAATATCAGGAGCACAAGACCATGAAACAGCCCCCCCCAATCAACAATCTAATCTGGCACAGAGAAAAAATATATCACAATTTGCACTGTACTTTGTTATGAACCTCTGCTATTTATATGTGTATCATCTTGTAAATTTTCTGCCAGTAAAATGGCAGTTTTCAATTTCTCTGGAGTTAATAATAATGATAATGCATAGCAATAAATATACAATATTGTTATACAAAGAAAAGAAGAATTTCAAAGTACAACATTATTTATTTAGCAGACCATCTTATACAGATCACGTAGCATGCCTCACACAGGATTTGAACTGAGTTTCCCTTATAGGCAAAACAGGATAACACAGATGAAATCATGCACACAATTGAGATTTGCAGAAGAAATATGGGAACTGCATTTCTGAGGATTGGTCTTTTTGCAGACATAGCTGTTGAGTACCTAAAAAATCAACAGTCCATTTTCCTGTGCACCACACCCCTGACTTCACCGTTCTCCGCTGCCTGCCAATCATAGCTTTCATCTATGGCCCTGGCACATCAAGACCTGGTGCTGGGCTCTAAACGCCTGGCTCCCTACACCCCTGTCCAACTGGACCACTCCCCCTTTCCTGGCCGTCTGTCTGCCACTCTTCCCCGGCACCTCACGTCAAAGAACCGCACCCAGGTGATGGAATGTCAGCCGCTGCCGGGCTGGATGGTGAGGATGGTGAGATCTTTCAAGGCTTTTTGAATGCTCTGTGATAATACCCATGGGTTCTCCTGATGGATCTCCCGATTTTCAGTAGGCAAACCCTTCGTCGCTGCTCTTCCTCTTCTTCAATTAATTTTCGAAGCCCAGATGTAATGGTGAAAACCTACCCAAAAAAGTGTTTTGACTCCCAAGCACCGGGGATATATGGTTGTGCCACCGTTGGTTTATGTTGAATGGGAATGAGCATTTTTAGCACCGTCAGGTGTTAAAAGTGTAAATTAATGATGGCGGGTGCCTTACCCGGCGGGGAGCATATTATCCTGCAGTTTTAACTTGCACTTTGTACTCCATATTTGTGCACTCATCCACATCAAGCTCATACTCAATGTTCCCCCAACCTGTTTGATTTAGCTCTGTTAGCTCAGGTAAAAATGTCCCAATTAAACTACAGGATACTGACAGTATACAGACATGGTACTTCTGAAAATCATATATGATTATCCCTGGATAAAATAGCTGTGAAAATGTGGGGGAAAATGGTCTGGCAATCTCCTATAATTCTGCCTTGTTTTGATATATCCTGTTCCAATAAGCCTATTTAATGTTCTATGTATGTATACTACATAAATCACCAACGATCTTTACAAAACATGGTGACAGCTGTTTAATCTTGACCATATTTAAAACACAGATACTTTCAATAAAGAATGTTCTTCTAAAACATTTAGAAACATAGTGTCATACATACAATATTACACACGAAACACTGACGTTTTTCTGAGACTTTGCTAAAGAGACCGCGTCAACCACTTCGCGCCACCTTAAACGCTTACCGCTGATGAGAAGTCCCAACCACTTTCTAATAGGGCAGGCGGACTTGCATGGTACAGCCAATGGACGTCACTGTAGCCCACGTTGGGTATTGACATCAACAGCCCAGCCGACCAATCGCGTGTTCAGTGGCCAATGACTGGCTGTAGGCGATCACGAGAGAGTTGTGATGTCTTTGGGGATTGTAGGCAGTAAAGTTCCAAATTTCTATAATCCCGCCTCTTTAGCTACAGCTGTCAATCACTGTACATCGTCGCTCCATAATTCAGGTGTAAGTAGTAGTATACATCCCGAGTAAGTAACGCTAGTATGTAATAAGCGTTATTAATAATCAAACGAAAACGTGTTCTGTATGCTTTCTATGTTGAGCACAGGCAAGGATTTTCATCTACATTGTAGGCAAATTGTAAAAAATATAATTTACAGTTTACACAAAAGATGCAGAACCTTATAAATTAGGAAACAAGGAAGAAAAACTGATTCATGTTATAATGTATGTTCCAGTTCTAATGGCGTCTACGCTAAACGGCACTGATCTCTATACCACACTCCGCTCTCTATACAACACTCAGTGCTGTCAACTCTTTCCGTGGCTGCGTTACCAGCTGGCAGGACAGAGTCGCATGTCAGCGTGTATCGATCGCTCTGATAGATTGAGCCTATTACCCGAGTGCGTGGCTCACCCACCCCTGTCACCGCGTTTCATTACCTTCAGATAAACTTAAGAACTGGTGTTTATCTTTGTTTCATTTTTTTACGCGCCGAAGCACTTACGTGTGATAATTCCGGTCTGGGGTTCATGATGCCCTAATATGCTGCAGTTTCAGGTCTCTAAAACATTTATTCTCAAAGACAGTAGGGATACGTCTTACAGCAAGTTTATTGTTAAGAAGATCAAAGAAAACACACCTTTCAGTCTTCACTGTGTTTGGTCAAAAACAGGCCACATAAAGAGGTCCTCTTAAATACAGTAACAGCTTGGTGTATATATTTTCTTTAGTAGCTGTATTTGGGTTAATATATCAAGTAAGTTTCACTGTGTTTTAGGAGCCTAATTTGTTGTGTCAAGCTTATTGCATGCTGGGTCGGAAGATTGTGGATTGAGGATTGTGAAGGATGTTGTTTATTGAAAGGGATATATTGATCAGATCTGGGGGCTCCCTGTGTATGCTGGTAACCAACCTGGTTCTAACTAATTTGTTCTGACTGAGCTTTTAATCTAAAACTAAAACTCTAAAACTGGGTCTGTATTTAACAATTTCTGAAGGCTTTCTGATATAAATTATTTCTTGTTGGACATGTAGGATGTTGGATATGCACTTTTGCCAGTGAAAAGATGCAGTACTGTACAGTATTTTCCTTGTTGCCAAAAGAATTAATTATTCACCCAATTAAGTGTTGTAGGGCCTTGAATACTTCAAATGGTACTATTTAATTAATCTCTTCTGTTTTTTAAAAATGTTTACGTGAACTTGCAACTCAGAACAATCTGTTAGTTCTCCAGATCTTGCAATCTATGCCCTTTTTATCACCACAAATAACCATCTAACAACATTTACATATCACAAATTACTCATTGCTGATGATATCAAGGAATGTCAAACTGATCTGAGTAGTAAGTTAACAAAACAATTAAAATGAATTAGGAGGAAAGTTAGGATAGAAACCAGTGTACACAGTGGGAAAGAACTGCCGTTCTGAGCAGAATTGCTTTGTATCCAGCGTGTTAAACTTGGGATCTATGCGCTATTTAAATGGGTAACACATGAGATATGACGTTAGTACAAAGTTATCTGTCTCCGGAGTAAAATTTATAACGCAGCTCAACATTATACAACACTGCCGTCTCTGGGTAGGACTGTATAAGGCATACCGTTTTCTGCCAAACGTATCTGCGACTACAAGCAGTTTAGCACACCAAACAGAATTGTAATCACTGCTGCGTGTTCCTGAGTGTGGGCGTGTGCAGCCCGCTGGCTGGAAGGTCTGGCGGATGTGGAAGCGAGTGTTAAAAAAATGGCTGATGGCATGCTGAGGGACTCCTGGGGGACTCTATCGGTTTAAAAGCCCAGAATAGCTGGGCCAGGTCTGCATGCGGGAGTGAGGGGAATTGTGTTTGTTTATGAGTGAACACAGAAGGCGCATGCTGAGGGTTTTGACTTGGAGCATCATGCCAGCTGGCCCTCAGGAATGCTACCGAAGCCGTGTTTGGGGTTAGGGGGCTGCCGAGGAGCAAACAGATAGTAGACTATGTCAGAGTATGATTAAAGCCTATTGGCCGAGGAAAACTCGAGCTGTCAAGCCCTGACAACTGCTGGGAGACTGGCATTTTATCCTCAGCAAAAGACACAACCTTGGAGCTCCGTAGACAGGTGTCTGCGCTGTGGACGCGAATCTGGAGATTCGGGATTGAAAAGGACCCGGTCGTATTCTTCCACCAGAGGTTCTCTCTGGTTTTCTGGAGTCTATATTTAACAGCTACGTTTGATCTTCAACTAGAGGTCCATTTCTTTAGGTAAAGTGATCAAGCGTTTGCTCAGGAAGTGTACGTGTCAGACCTTCAGGACTTCAGGCCAAGCATATAGAGCACAAATGTGTTTTTTGTTATAGTTTAAAACAGACATGAGCTGCAATGTGTTTCCAATGAAGGACGGTGCTAAGAGATGTTTCTTTAGAGACCCTGTTGTTATGGATGGATTCACGCATCACATTCACACTCACACAGCTCATACATCCATCCACACTTCATACATTTTGTTCTGGTTACACGTAGCAGTCTCATGGTGTGGCTAGAGGAAACCCCCCCCCCAGAGAATAACACTGGCTGCTTCGTCTGAAGAGTGCCAAGGAGAACTTCAGGAGAGGAAGGGTTGTTTGAGTTTGCATCTTAACCAATTCCTGATGTTTTGTTGTTCTGGACCGCTCCTGGGCTGCCTCTCCATTATGTGAGGCAGAACAAAGGGTTCTGCTGGAGCCCAGTTTTGGGAGTGATGTTTTCGGTCTCCATAATAGTCCCCTGATTGTCTTTGAAGTAAACACTTTTTGGGTTTACTGAAGGCTGGACTTGGAGTTGGCTCGACAAGCCACCAGGTCTTAGAGCCCTCTTGCCATTCCATCATTTACTCTGTTTGATTTCCCAACCTCAAACCAACACAAAGATATTGTGTTAAGCCCCCGCCCCTCTGTAAGTGAAGCTCGGGAGCCAGAGCACTGTTTAGAGGGTGAGTTGGGCAGGACCAATCTCGATCGTCTGGAGAGATTGGATGCTGACTGGAGGAGTAAGCAGATGCAGTCCGGCGACACAACATGAGGGCGCGAGAGAGAACAGCAGCAGGCCCGGGATCGAGCCCTGAGTGGCTTGAGTAATTTCACCAGGAAAAATTAGAAGGCAAAAATAGAACCGCTCCAGGAGACCTGGTAATTGTAGTCTTTTATCCGGAGGAGACCCGACTCAGAGAGGACAAACAGGAAGAGCTGATGACCCTGTGAGGAAGTAAGTTTTTTTTTATATGTAGTGCAAGGCTGCCTGGACTGAAAGGTTAAAGAAAATAATAGCTGGAATGGCCCATTAATGGCAATGATGATGCATAAAATGCACGTCGTTGTGCTGAAGTATTTCAATATTCATTGTTAATGGACACTTGTTTGCAAACACCAATGCTTATGATAATAGATAGTGAAAAAAACATTTTACTTCATACGTAACAGTGAAAGCAGCTAAAATTGCCCCCCCGCAAACAGATTTGTGTTTCACAGTGAAGGGTGTTGAGGTAGGTAGAGGGAGAGATAGATGGGCTGACAGATATAGAGATAGACAGATGGTTGGGCAGTTTTCTCAATGTCCCACCATCTCTGCCTCTCTCTCTCTCTCTCTTTAAAGCTTTGGAATGGCCAGACCGGTTGGCCATGTGCCTGGGCAATGTCATGCCAATTACGTTCTGTGGCTTAAGGACTTCAATCCGGGAATCCAGCCCATTATTTACATTAACTCTTCCCTGAGCTGAGCGTTGCGGACGCACACTCACACGCACATGTGCACACACACATGCACACGCACACTCACACGTGCACACACCACCACATGCACACGCACACACGCAGACTCATCAATATTCAGATTGTCATTTGTTTTCTTTCTTTATGTATGTATACATATATTAACGCCAAAAAATAAAATAAATATATATATTAATATTTATTTAATTTTTTTGGCGTTTACCTGCCACGCAAATCGATCATTTGGATTGTGATTCTGGTGAAAAGTGACTTGTGTCGCTAGAACTGTGCGATGAACTTGAAAGTCACTTGAGCCCAAATGTGTTTAGAGTGTCACATTCCTTAGTGTAGAGCAGCTGAAAGGACACCAGTCCCCCGAGGAACTGAAAAATAAGATCTGTGCAGTACTCCGCCAGGCAGCTTCTTTTTGACAAAAAAGACTATTTAGCTTTCTCAGCTCATCTTTCTACCCTGGACGTCCTGTGACGGCTAATAGTTCTTTCTCAGAGCAATTCCTAATCCTGAATCTTTACCTTCTTATCGGATCGGGAGTCCCAGAGCTAACCGATCATTGACCACTTCCTCTACATTCCACACTTGCTCTCTCATATAGCTTACATCCGGTGTATCCCTGAACCCGACGTAGGGGAAGGACAGCCTTTTTCACCCCTTGCTGGTGGCAACACCCATCTCCTGATTCACTAGAGAGGGCCGGTGGCCAGAAGCCAGAGCCGCACTGATCCAGCAGAAGAAGAAGTCAGACAGACACCAGACAGCACAGCGTTTTATGCCCAGTCCTCTGGGGTCGGGAGGAGGCGGAGAGAGAACCACACTGGCAGGGCACGCCAACCACCCGTTGACCGCACGCCACTCCCCCAGCAACCACAGCCTGGGGGCAAAACAGCAACAGTGCTAGGAGAGCAGAATCCACTTTCAACGTCTGACTGTGATTGGCTGACACTTCTCCTTAGAACCACGGCCATTGTTATTATAGTAGTATTTACTTTAAAATCATCATTAATCCCTAGGCTATTATTTTTGTGTCATGACAATTATTAGTGCGATTATAAAATTCTTACAGCACGGCCATTGCTCATTTCATTAGTCCACTACAGTAACACTGAACTGTTGCAGCCTTGGGTGATTTCGTATTTTCGTAAGGCCTCTCTTAGCTCTAGCAGCAAGATAAACAAATTATCAGTATCTGGATGAAAGTTGCCTTCCAGGAACAACAACCAGAGCAACCTGGGACTTCTCTGCCAAGGGTCCTGATCACTCCTGAGTGCTGCAGACCAACGACTGGGCCCCTCGGGAACCGGCACGGTTAGCTGGAGAAAACAGACCTTTAGAGGGCGCTGTTTCCTGAACACGATCAGCACAATCAGGAACCTGGAGTAGAACAAGGCTGAGCTGCCGGGTGAGAGGAGGGAACGGGGTTGGCAGAACTTCCGTCGCAGCGAGGATTTGAAGTGACAGGCAGACAGCTGGGCAGCAACCTAGCACACAGGGGACGACTTCACAGCACCAGAAACACAGGCACAGGCACAGGCTCTGGCAGACAGGCAGGGACCTCCTTTACATTGGTCCGATCCAGGCACGTGGATCTTCACAAAGGAAGAGTGGGGATAACGATAACTGGGACAGAGTGAGTGGGAGGGGAGGCACAAGCGAAAATGAAAGAGGAGGGATATGCTCCTTGTTTACATCACACGTTGCAGGGGTTCACTCTCTCCGTGATCCACACACGCTGAAGTGAGAGGCAAGAAAGGAGAGAAGATACGTCTCCAGACAGCTCAGGCCTGAGTGCTACTGTGCCAGGTTGTGAGTAACGTTAAAAGGGCCTCCTGTCTGGGGTGACGGCGGGTACTTTATACCTCGATCTCATAAGTTAAAAGCCGTAAAGCAGGAGGGAAACGGAAGGAAACGGAGAGGCCGGCTGAAGGCACAAGGGTAGCGAAAGGGAGAAGAACAATCAGAGACGAAAGTGGAGAGAAAGATGGAAATCTCCGCATTGAAAAGAAACACCTCCAAGACTGGAGAGATTGATGGAACAAAAAAAAGTGAGGCAGGCAGCGAGAAAACAGTGTGGAAGAAAAATGCAAGGCAGGAGGAAAGAGAGAGAGAGAGAGAGAGAGAGAGAGAGAGAGAGAGAGAGAGAGAGAGAGAGAGAGAGAGAGAGAGAGA
>JAOVYW010006052.1:0-11810 GCA_025775045.1 Hiodon tergisus
GCTGCCCCAACCCCCCCCCCCCCCCCCGCCCCTCTCACACGAAAGGGAAGGTGTGGATGAAGACCTTAAGAGTGTAATCCACAGGACCACGGGACACTATCAAATCATGTCGGACCCTGACAGCAGTGCAGCCTGCTTGGCTGATCAGGTCAGTTAATTCATTCATTATACCTGTTCCTTCTTCCCCTTCCCATTTTGCTTGTAGTGTCACAGATGCGCATTGGTAATGAAAGTTTTTTTTGCGTGTTTGCGGAAAAGTTGAGGGAAACAAAAGGGGGGGGGGGGTGGTGGTTAGAAAACCCCAAAAAAACAGTGTGTAGTGTTTTTTGTTTTTGTTTTTTTTGTGTCGCGAGGGAGGATTTTTTCAGATGAGGGAGAGAGTTTGTCCAACTATCAAAGCCACGATTGTGCCGAGCTGCCCGGGCGACGGTGCAAGGTCTTGAAAGAATTGAATTAATCAAGACGGGCCATTGTCCCGACCGCCTTATTTTCCGCAAATCATTCAGGGGGTCCGTGACGACTCAATAGCCCTCTCGCCACGTGAGGAGGGGGGCACAGCTCCTTTAAAACCAGCCCACGTGTGGGCCCAACTGAAACGTTTTTATAACTAATTGCAGTGGGAAGTTCTGCTTATGGAGGTGGTGTGTGATAAAGTCTCCTTTCTAAGGAAGTGGGCAGGGTAACTTTGTGTCTTGAGCAACGGGGAGAGGCGAGGAGAAACTTTTCTGGGGAAAAAAAGGGGATTGGCTCGTGTTTATATGTATATATATATGTGTGTATTTTTTCTTTGCCTCTTTTTAAGTGACCCGAGGAAATGTCATTTAAATGATTCAGAGGAAGATTTGTTTAAAATAAAATATCTATATCCGCTATGGCACTTTCAATCCCTTGGATTTTCGCGGCGAGTCAAACCTTGTTACTGTCCTACGACTGCTAATGCCAAGGCAACGGGATCTTCTTACTGTAGCGTAGGAAATTAACGCTCAACTTTTATAAATCTGGGCTAAAGTCTGTGAAGGAAAGAATGGGCTTTCTTGCGGTAGGTAAAGCTTTCCGATTTTACAAAGGTGAAAACCTTCTCATACAAATGATCCAATTGTGGTAAAATGAAAGTGGAATGCAATGGTTGCTTTTAAAAGTATTTTTAATTTTTCACAAGCCTGCACTGGCCATGTTATCGCTGCAGAATGGGTAATTATTGTTAAGGCAAAGGGTTTTCTGTCAAACGAAGAGGCTGTGTTTTTTTTTAATGGGGTCAGTGCAAGCACAGTGCAGTCCCTGTGCATTGTTCTGGATCTTTCAAGTGGTAAGTGACCGTTATTTCTGTCCCACCCGCCTCCTGATAATATGGCATTGATGTCAGAGAGGAAGGTGTCAGCAACAGGCTACTGCCAGGCGCACAGGGGTCGTTCCAGAGCGCACGCGGTCTCGCTTTCGTGGGTGGGTGGTCATTCTCAGGTCGGTCGGAGGACGAGTGTTCCCTGGACGTTCAATCCCCTCTACCGTCACCTTCTGTCAGCTTCAGTTTAATGTTCAGTCTGCACTCTTCCACGCTCTCCTTCTCTTTCCGTCTCGTCTTTCAGCATCCTGTCTTCAGACCTGTGGCTGCGTTCCAGCCAGAGCCTGTTAGTGGTTAGTCGATAATAGTTTGAGAGGTGTGATTAGGCTCGACCTAATGGCCCAGGTCGGCTCGGATTGGCGACACGGAGGTTTAAAATGCACGCCGGTGTTAATGTGCACCTGCAGTTACGCGCATTGTCATTGATGCTTTTCCAACGTGATGACTGGGTCAAGCCCCCGGTTTTCGATAGGCGTGCAAACGAAGGCCGGTTGCTCTGATCGACGCGCTGGTGAGACGCCGACTGATTTATCTGACAGGACAGCTCGGGGTTTTAGATAGACGGACGGGTGCACCTGACGGGGGGGGGGGGGGGCAGGTCAGGAATTGGGCTTGTCGGTCCCTGCTGAGTATACATTGGCTGCAGATAGCCGGAGTCCCATCAAAAAATAGAAGTAGAAGTATTTATTTACAAATATCTTATGTTTAATGCTAATTTTAGTGATCACCGGCAGAAAGCATAATTTTGGCTGCAGCACTGTTGGACTGGCATTCCAAAGATGTGAATAAATAACCGTGATACAACTGCCAGTTGGATGTTTTTCAGGTGTCCCCAAGGTCTTGTTTGTCTTTCTCAGCGTGACCCCTCTTTCTAATCGAGAAAATCTGGGTCTAGTTTCGACCGAAGGGTTTTCACTGCAGGAAGTGATGCCGTTGTCTAATGCTCTGAACTTAAGGTATGCCTGAGTAGTAATTGAAGTAATAAGAACTTCGGGAGCAAATTGTAATTTGCACAGCGGACACCTCTGACTGGGTCTGACATCCTTTCACTCGGAATTAAGAGTTAATTGTCTCTGGAACAACGAGAAGCTCTTTTCATGACCCCATTAAGGGATGTAGCCTGCCAAAGACGAAACATTGCCCCATAATTTTATATCACGTTTATATTATTTTTACAGTGAAAATGATAGGGAGGGGAACTTCCATCGACATCCGTTTAGGGAAATTGGTATAGAGGATTATAGTTGAAATAATTGCCAGCTATATAAAATTGACCCATACAGCGTGTGCACGTTGTTGTATATGTTTTGGTATACACTAGGAAAGGAAAATCTCTGCAGAATGGCAGTGTTTCCAGTGGAAGTTATGGTTACGTTAACCATACAACAGTGGGCATGATGGAATGCAGGATTAGACGCTTAAGTCCAAATATAAATATTTATGACAATATGCAGAATGTATGCTTTTTGGCTTCTGAGCTTTAGGATGTGTGACCTTGCTTCCTCTGTGCAACATCCCATGTGCATTGATGGCTGTGTAAAAGGTTGTGTTTACCTGTGATGGTGCCATTTTCTATATAATTGGTTAAAAACCCACAGGGGATTTGCAGCACTTAGTTAATTAGGTTATTGGGGCAATGTTTGCACTAATGGTTTAATGCCTCACTAATTTTACTATTAAATAGCATTATTTTAACAGTATTAAAAAAATTATAAAAATAAAAAAATATATATTTGTTTTGATGTATACATTTAAATACCAGTAATTTGAAGTTCAAAGTTTGCGAGTACAGCACAAACTTAGAACTTTTTAGAACTTTTTTGAAAAGTGTTTAAAACTCACTCCCAATCTCAAAAGAAATTAATGCGGAATAGTGTTGGTGTCCTGGAAATATTGCTAAACAAAGATTTGCTTGACTAGATTAACTACTGTATATTTACGCAGTGAGCATTCTATCTGGGACTGTGTCAGAAACCTGATGCTGATAGTTGAGCTCTCTGAAATTACTCCACCGCGTTAACCTTGTGACGCGTTAACAGTGGTTGTTTTTAAGGCTTTTCAGAATCTGTATATGTTTGCGTGTGTGTGTGTGTGTGTGTGTTGTGATAAGAAATATGGAGTGATGAATGAGTATTTATATATATCTTTATAATTTGACTTTTCCTTACTTCAAACGAAGAGAAATAGATGGCTATGCCTAACTAAAGTGCAGAGCTGTCTGTCTGAGACATAACAATTACGCAGTGAAAATGCTGCACATTTTACCAACATGCCCTGCAGATTTTGGGCGGGAGCCAAAAAGCCCCAGGACACCTCTGTCTGGAAGGTAAAAAGGGCCTGTTAATATGTGAAAGTAAGCTCAGCAGGGAGGTGGAGGGGGAGGGGGGTGTGAATGGGGTCGTGCAGCGAGGGTCCCATAGCAGGGCTGAAACAGGGTGGGGGTGTGTACGGGGGCGTGCAGCGAGGGTCCCATAGCAGGGCTGAAACAGGGTGGGGGTGTGTACGGGGGCGTGCAGTGAGGGTCCCATAGCAGGGCTGAAGCAGTCTGGAAAACAGTGCAGGGTCTAAACGAGGCCCCATCAGGCTTGTGACTTGACTGCCATCTCTGCTTTTGTGGGACAGCGTTTCCACACAGCCTCATCAGACCCGCCTAAAGAAAGAATGGGGAAATGCATCAGCTAATAATAGTTCAGTCCCAGTCTACTGTGGAAGTTGGTTGTGAAATTTTTGGATTTACAATAATTTCATGGTTAGATCATTTCTGTAGAAAATAGCCAGTCACCCGAAGCATTACTATGGTGTCCCTTGTTGATTTCAAGTGAGATTTCCACAACAGAGAAAGCCGTGTTTTAATAACTATACGATATGTTTCGTTGTCTCTGTGGCAAAGAATTTAAGTAAAACTTTTTTTGAGCTCACTTTCCGTTTATTAAGGTCTAATTTGAAGAAGACGATGTCAATATGTTACCCTTGTTAGAACCCAGTTACTCTTTCCTACACATGGTTTCATCACATCTCTCTCCCAACTGTGTGGGGTGTTGGTGCTGTCTGTTTTGGCCAGGCCTGATGCGGGGGTCTGGGTGCAGGATTCAGTCTTTTTAGGTGTGGGTCTGCCCTGCCTCCCCCATTGTCAAACTACTGAAGTCTCGGCCACACAAACCGGACTGAAACAACACGGCAGCAATACAGATTAGCGTTCGGTTCGTCAACAAATTGTATTTACAGTGCCAAGCTATATAGATTTGTGTAGGCATCTTCTTCAATATCGTAATGGGTGTTGAGGCGTAAGCTGTATTAATGAAGCTTTCCCATGCTTTGGTGCCCTTGATTTGTTTGGAGGGTTTTAAAAAAATTATTATTATTATATTATTATTTTGGCACAATTTACTTTTATTTTAGATTCTCTCTTGTGTTGTTTGGTTCCTTTTCCTTTCGGTTCCAACTTGAGTGAAACTGAAAATACATTAAAGCTGGCAATCCTTAAAAGCATCAGTGAACTGCACATAGCTATGTGAAGAGTAGCTATTTATTAACTGTATTAAATAACCAGTCCATCACACATGCGAGTATTAAGTTATCAACTTGGATAGCTTAGAAATGGGAGTTTACCACATGATGTCAATAATGCAAAGTAAAAAATAAAAATAAAAACACAAACCCAAACAAACTCAGAGCTTCCAGCCTTGAAGTGGCCTTTCAGAGTAGCCGGCTCTGTCCGCTCCTTCCGCAGCTGTTAGGGGGAAGTTCACGCTGGGGTGGGGGGAGGGGTGCGAGCGAGGCAGGTGAACAGCTTGCGCTGGCCCGCGGCTCTGTGTGCCGGGTCGCTTCACAACCATTCCCGCTGCTAATTGAATGAACTCATTAAGTGAACATCAAGGGTGACACCGGGCCCGACCGCATGCATTCATTTACAGACTGAGCATTCTTCTATTTTTAAAACCCCAGTTTTATTTATTATTTACATTTTCTTTCATATTATTATTTGTGATGGCTTAAGCTAACCCTGTTGTTTTCAGCTCAGATTTGACTATGCAGCCTTTTTGGGTAGCAGTTGGAGTCGTGAGACACTGAAATTCTGTTTGTGCCTTGCATTACACACACTATTATAAAAGTAGTGTTTAATGGCCAACTTCTACATTTCACTTCTGTCTAATCAATCTTTAATCGGTTGACATGGTTTTTTCTCGGTTCCTCGTTTATGTCCCTTCGTAGACTTCATGGTTTCATTCAATACAATAAACACTGCCTCATTTTTTAAAATAGCTGAAAATGTGTATGAGGTATTGCGTAATTCTGGCACAAGACTGCGTCGTGATGAGATTTTCCGGGTGTAGTCTTTAAATACTGTGTCATTAGTATCTAGGGCCTGGTCTCCACAGAGCTTTCCGGGGACCTTGTGGGTCTGATTTAATTAAGATATGAGGCAGCCAAACTCTGTATGAAGGCTTTGGTACCCAGGACATTTAAAGATATAAATACGACTCCAAACGTAGTGATCGGTAAAGGGATAAAACACATTTACTAATGTTGGCCTTCTGGGTGCTTATAATTTCCACAGGGCTTTTTGAAGTGATGTGAACAGATAAATGGCTGCCTTTTTGAGGGTCATGTAACAATCTGGATAAAGCGTATTTTTAGTAACTTAGCCTTTCAACAAATGGTTTTGAAATGGTGTACTTTTCTGTGTTTCAGGCTGGGAGTGAACCTCAGAATTTTTGTTCTCATGACCGGTTTAAATTTCCTGTAACAGTAGTTTTTTGGGGAATTTATGAAGCATGTTCTACGTTCTACTACCATAGCGGTCTGAAATGCAGTCTGGCTGGTCTTGAAGAAAAAACAGCCAAACAATACACCATCCCTTTCCAAGTCATTTATCCAACTATAAAACTGTAAACAGTTGATCGATAGACATAACGTAGAGCTAACCCTGTCTCTGAGGGGCGTGCGCATCGGCCAGTTTCAACCTCACCCCAGCCATCAGTGCCTTCTCTAACAACACACCATTGCGCTTAATTAAGCAGCCATGGAGCCTAGGTATTCACGGACTAACTAAGGATTTGAAGGGACCAATGAGATCCTGGAGAATGTGGCCCTCTGCTCAAAGGGGTTAGAAGCCACCGAGCTCCCGCTTTAGTGGAATTACTTTCACCTCACAGGGGTTTCATAATGGCGCCTTTGAGGACAGGGCTTCATTTTATCGCAGTAGGGTGGAACTGAATCCCGCCCTTGTTTATCCCGTGAGTTTTGTGTGGGGACATTTGAGTGCCAGTTTAGCGACTTGCTATAAGGAAGGTGCCCTCGAACATTTTTGCTCCACGTTGGCTGAAAGCACGATGGTTAAGCACTGATTAACTTATAGAGCTTCTAGAACTTGGCTTTGGTCACCTCAATGCAAGTTTGCCTGTAGTTGCGTCAACAGACAGACTGCCTGGTCCACTAACCCTTCTATGAGTTTTTTCCAAAACACACTAATATTCCTGGTTCTGTGCAAAGACTCCCGATTCTACCAAGCTGCATTGAATGAATATAGCATGGTGCTAGCAGGTGCTTGAGAAGTGGGTCCACCCAGGTCCACCTCTCTTCAGATTGCCTAAGTGTCACCTCGCCGTGTTGGCGAGCCCCTCTGTCCCATGTTTAAACAGGTGTCCACAGATCCCTTAAAAGTTCTGAGAGAACTTTACACCTTCTCGTCGTAAATCTTTAAAACATTTTTTATTTGTTTGCTTTTGATTGCTGAAGTGAAATGCCGTCGCGTGGTGAGAAATGCCCTTTTCTGGTGAGAATTTTGCCATTGGAATTGAAAAGGGTTTCTGGTGGAACATTGTGGCACCTGGGTGGACTGGCAACAAGACAACAGGAAGTTAAATGTTCATGAAAACTAAAAAATTTACGCTGAACCAGTACTGAGTTGTACCCTAAATTCAGCTTCCCTTTCCAAATGACAAGATGGCGGATCATAGATGACCATTATTCAGTATAAAGGGTTAATCAGACGTGTGGAAAGTGTGAAAGGTCCCTCAGCGATCCCCTGGGCCTGTCTGTGTCTACAGGGTCCTCTTTGTCTCCCACAGGCCCACAGCGATCCACAGGCTAGGCCCCTGAGTTTGATTAATTTCTGTTGTGGAGAACTGTTCAATGCGTTTTGACTTTGTGGTGCTGAACTAAACCTATTTCATTTCTTTCCTAGCACGTTTGCAGTAAACCAGGACGGGACGAATGCGTAGAACAAATCTCTTGCCAGAGGGCTTATGTCTGCACACAATGTCCATTCTGTTTCTTCCCTTTGCCAGTGTAGTGAGAAATAACTGGTTTGGTTACGCTGAGTTTTTTTTTTTGAGAGCAGGGAACTGTCACCAAAATGCCAGATCCCTCTTTTCGACCGTACCCAGGGGGGTTTGGCTGGCAGAGCCTGAGGGTTTGAGCCGGAGCAGGAAGAGTCATGGGAAAGAGAGGAGAGAGGCCACCACCCCCATCCTGGCCCATGACCCTCTCGTTAACATCGCTATTAATATCGCTAACGCCCTTATGAATCTTGCTAATATCGGCATCTGTGTTCCGGGTTTTGGTTTTTGTGTTGTAATCATCCACATGTAACTGGACGATCCCTCGATGAGACCAGATTCTGGTCTTAATCAGGTCTGTGTTGGTGTCGCTCACCTTGCTTTGAGAATAGTGAAAAAGACCATCGCCGCTGGTCGATGCTCCATTCATAAAAATACCAGAACAGCTTAAAATGATAAAACGGACGTTGACTTAAAACCACAAAGCCACAAACACTCAACGCTACAAAACATTTCTTCCCCCAGCTTGCATACCTGATATTAAATTCCAAAACGACTGCACTGCTGCTGTTACCAATTATAAAATGGCCAGTTAAAGAAATGTTCATAAAATACATAATATTTATATGCACAGTGGTCCTAGTGGGCTTTCATAGGCGCGTATAGCTAACGAGGATGGGGTTCGAGATAATCCTGGCTGAGAGCAGTGATCAGACTACAAGATGGCCGCGTGGGCCACACTGTAACTTTGACAGAAATTATGGGTATAATTGCCGCTTCCCTTAACGATACTTCGGTTACCCTCATTCTTATTTACGTTCATTTGCAATCGAATAAATTTGTGTATTCAAACAATGAGAAATTTTTCCCCATCCGTAATAGGAAACGAGGCCCTGATATTATTGTGGAGACTCGGCAAAGGACACGAGATGGGCAGATTTCCTGGTACGCTTCGTTACGCAAAGACTCGTGTTATGTTGTTTAATCTGGGAGCCTACAGTGCATGCATTCTTCGTGACGCTAAAGTGCTTAGTGTGCGCGTGTCATGTCTTCCCGGCAGGCCAGATGACATTTGTGGTTGATGATGGCAGTCACCCTTTAGAGGCCCTGAGTAAAATTAGCTCCTGGAGAAATATTCATATTCCTGTAAGTATATATAATCATATACTGATTTGTTTAGAAGTGCTTGGAA
The DNA here is from genome assembly GCA_025775045.1 of Hiodon tergisus. NCBI lineage: Eukaryota > Metazoa > Chordata > Actinopteri > Hiodontiformes > Hiodontidae > Hiodon > Hiodon tergisus. Next base: position 8,813 of record JAOVYW010006052.1, read on the forward strand.
GCGAGTAGGCAGGAGAAGGGGGTGGGGAGTATGACCCCATGCTGAAGTCTTCAGTGGGGCCTTGTCAACCACATCTGGTCTCCAAGAAGAATTGGTCAAAAAAACGAGGTCTAAATTTTCCATTGACTTCAGTAGCAGAATAAGTGTCAGAAATAGCCGGAAATAGCCTGGCTACATCTGTAAACATTGGTTGTATTTCAGAGTGCAGAAATTGCCAGTGACCTATATTTAGAGTGACCCATTTGAGCATAGGCCAGTGGTCTTTTTTTGGACCGGTCAGCCCTCGCTTGACCTAATGTTTGCATTGTCAAACCTTCATGCCCGAGTCCCCGCTCTTTGGAACACACCCAGCCGTGCACAGGGCTCCTTACATTCGCCTCAGAGAGCCATCCCAAGGGTGCATCTTGTTGACATGGAGTTGGGGGTTAGTGGTTCTGGCTTAGGCCCACTGACTGGGGACGTTTCCCCCACGAGACGCTGGGAGCATGTGTGGCGCTGACTTGCTTACATAAAGGGGCAGATGGGTCCACCTGGGCGTGCTCTGAGTGCCCGGCGAGGGAACTCAGTGAAGCAGGCGGTGAAGGCCCAAACACCTGGGCATGGGATAGCGGGATGGGGGGTGGGTGGGGGATGGAAAACTTCACGGGATGCGAGATGGAGGCCTGATGCAGGCTGAGAACAGGCTGCCTTTTGTAAACAGAGCCCACCCTCTGTTCCCACCACAATCTTGTCTAATCAATAGACCTAAAGGGACAACACCTCTGAGGGTGCATTCCCTGGAGATAGTGTGTGTAGGGTCATCTTCACGTGATGGATGGTCAATGTTTTTTCATCTCAGTTTGAATAAGTGAACACATTGTTTTGTTCTGGCTTCTTTCTTTGTAATCATGTTGAAAAAATACATTTTATTTTGTGATTTGAAAGTTGAGACGAGACGAATTTGTGCGTGCTCTGCTGTCACACAAGCCAACGCGTCAAAGAACATCATGTGCACATCATGGTCCGACACAGCCAGATACACAAGCCTCAAAACGGCCCCTAAATATTTACCTAACGGAAACACTTGACAAGAAACCTGGCCTTAATGCCAAAAGGCACTTCTCCACAAGTTTCTCTGCAGGAAGGTCCAAAAACACCAAAAAAAGTGTGGATGGGGTCTCTTAACAGGTTAGCAATTTTTTGCTAAAGTAGCCTGAAACACCTGTCTCCTGGGTTCAGATCAACACGTGCTCTTGCTCTGTTAGTTTAAAAGGCAGATTAACATATTCTTGTCTCTGTCATTTCCTGAGGTTATAGTAAAGGTCAGAATGAAGACCATCTGATGCAAACAGATGGGGAGAGTAAACTAAAATCAGGGCCAGACCAAATGTTTGTTTTGCGCTTAAAACAGTGATTTCAGTTCACGTCAAGTCCGCTTCAGAGCACTTAACTCAGCTCCAGGTCAGGCACGCAGATTTTCATTTTCCGAAATTATTCTCTTTCTTCTATCCTTATCAGTTTTTCCTCTAATTTGTATTTCCTTCACTCCTGCCACCCAGGTTTGCCTGTCTCATCATTTTCTATTTTTTCGTCTGTGTCCCTTCATTTCCAAATAGTCAGGTATACATCTAAAAACTCTGAAAAGTTCTGAAGTGCGTCCTCCCTTCGGAGTATTCTGTTTTTATAGAAAAAGATGCATGGCACAACTGAGAATCAGAGTCAATTCTTAAGTTGTAATAGCTGCACAAGTTCGTATTCAACACAGATTTGGAATTAATAGAGTCATATCTTGTTGGTGAAAATGGACATATGTGGATTTTAGTAGTGAACAGATTATTTAACATTAAGTTCCATTGGAAATATTTCAAATAAACATTAATTTATTTTCAATGAATTTTTTGTGGATCTTCCTAAACGGCGCACAACATAGGGAAGAGTTCAGTCAGAAAACCTTTATAATGTTGTGTAATTGACACAAAATAGAAAGCTTCTTGTTTAAAACGTTTTTTTATTTATTTAGGAAAAACTAAGGCATTGCTCGTATTTAAACCCTTACCACTATCATTTTTCTGATGAATGAATTTCTACATCATTAGATTAGTTTTTTAGCTGCTTTCCATGATAACAAACACTTACAAGTGGTTGAAAATGAGCGGCGTTCAGTTCAGTCTCCGGTGTAACGCATCACCTTGCATGTCTGTCTCTCACGCTGTCTCTGGGCATGGTTACAGAATGGAGCGGTCCCTGGAGAACCCGTGTTAGGATGCTTCAGTATAAATCTCACTGGTGTAGACTGCATCACCTTGCATGTCTGTCTCTCACGCTGTCTCTGGGCTTGGTTACAGAATGGAGCGGTCCCTGGAGAACCCGTGAAGAGGGATGAGAACTCGAGGAGAGGAAACTGGGGGAACCAAATTGAGTTTGTCCTCACCAGTGTGGGCTACGCTGTGGGCCTGGGCAATGTCTGGAGGTTCCCTTATCTCTGCTACAGGAATGGAGGAGGTACGTCTTGCTTTCTGTTTCTTTTTCATTACTCTGTTTTTCCAGTTATTAATTACTTACTGATTTATTGATGACGATGATGATGATGATTATTATTATATTGCAGTGAGTTTTGTTGTGTGTTGGTGGCAGTTGGGGGTTAATATTTTTTAAATGTCTGAATGGATTTATTGTTTAAAACAGCTATTGCAATACAGCTCACCTCCATATTTCATTTATAGGTAATATTGTTTACATCCACTGCCATCCTACAGTGTCTGTTCTACAGTTTATTTAAAGCTGTAGGGGCTGAAACACTTGGATTTTAACAGGCCTCTATTCATTATAGTTGGCAACGCTTGCCATAAATGGCCTCTGTGTTGCATTGGCTTGCGATCAGTGAAAATGGGCCTGACGGTGCTGGCATAACTCAAGTTCAGCAGCAGTAACAGGTCCGTTTTATCATCTGGTGGTGCTCCCAGTGTTGCGTGTCCTGCCGGAGATGTTATCTGGGCCTGGGCTCACCAAGCGGAAGTAA
>JAOVYW010006053.1:0-10060 GCA_025775045.1 Hiodon tergisus
CACCAGGGTTCTCCTCACCATTAGGTCTAATGGAAACCATTGAGCAGATATTGCAGCTTTTGTCTCTGCTCTGAAAGGATCACTCCAGCTAACATTACATCTGCTCTTCCTATTCAATTAGCGGTTGAAAAGTGGAGAGTTAATTTCCATTTGTTAAAGAGGAATTTCACCCTGGGGGGACCCTGGGTTTGTTTTGATCACGTCCAAGCAATTTCACTAACATGTTGACTTTGCACCCATGTAGCAAAAGCTATATTGTGTCTTGCCGTTTCCTATCAAACTGTGTTACGGTGGGGGAATCTAATGTTCGTTAGCTTAGGTAGCGTGCCTACTAGCTCGTTGTCTTATCTAAACAGCAAGTAATATTTGTTTGCAAGTAAATTAAAAATGGAGATAGGAATCTCAGTTGCAAAATTTGACAGTGGTTTTCTCCAGGGTTGTACCCAAGGTGGTGGCTAAGGTGGTAGCTGGAGCAGTCGTGGCAGCCAGAGTGCTAGCCGGAGTAGTTAATGCTACTGCTCCAGCTACCACCTTAGCCAAGCCTTGCATTTCTAGTTAAACTGTGAGTGGAAGAATACACAGTGTTACATGTGTTACATTTGTCAAAAGGTAAAGGCTAACGGGGGAGACTGAGGAAAAGGCTGATTTGAGAACTGATTTGACTGATCGCTGATTTTGACTGATTGACCGTCATTTCACTTATATTATATATTTGGTCTTAATAAACATTGAAGCTTGTTTAATCCTGTGCAGAGGGTTCAGTTTTCAGTTTTTAAATAACAGTAAATAAAAGTAAAAAGTAAACTTTTGTAGATTGTACATAGCCTACAGTAACAAAATGTTTGACAGCTTTTGCTATTATAAGCATATAAGCATCCATATTTTAGCAAGACAAATATGCTACAAAATTTATCTCCAAACTGTGATTTAATTAATCCGTTTAGCAAGGGTAGTTAGACAAATCAGACAGGCTGATGAAATAAATGGAAAGTCAAAGTATGGCACATTCAAGTAAAGCACAAGTCAATTTTTTATAGTTGAAGGCTGAATCTTTTGCATTCTCAGACGGGACAGAATATTCTCATTTCAGTCAGCCGACCATTATATTGCACTGAATCTCAGACAGGGTGGCGCGGAAATCATTGAAGCAGTTTTTAATAGTAATGAAAAAAAATTCTTGTTAGGCAGTCACTGCTGGTCCCTTGAGAAATCACGCCTCCCTGCACATCTCTAACCCATCAAGAAACAAGATGGTTAAATATCCAATCACAACTGTTTGTGCTGAATAGCGTTGTAAGACGACAGATCATGCTTTATCTAATTAATGATGTGTAGTCAACTTTGTGTGATTTTAAGGAATGGCAATAATCTGTTCTGTTGAGTGCAAGGTGGAGAACTGATTGACTCTGACTGATTCTTAACTCTTTTTAGCCGTGAACACCAAACGTTTCACGCAGTGAAAATGTGACTAGATCATACGGATGTTTTGTGTCGAAATGGATTAAACTAGCCTGGGACAATCACTCATGGAAGAATGTAATAAGAGATGCTCAAATTGTGGATTTTCTTTTACTATGGTATAAAATACATCAAATGTGTCTCGGTTTTCAAATACAAAACGCTAAATTTCACCCACTGCATCCACAATGAATTATAGACAAATAAATCCACACTTTCAAACACCATTATAAATCCATAGTACATATGGAAAGAAGCATATATGTACTGTACATTCAATAAGTAATATTCACCAAAATTTTCTGTATAAAAATAAAATATAAAACCAGTTTCCTTGGTAGTAAATGAATAAATGAAAGACATAAAAATGATCTATATTATTACATAACTTCAACTGAACCATTTGGTACTCCAAATGTTCATGTTATCTACTTTTTCATATTTATTTGCTGAACACTGAAGTACATGACTGACAAGTGATCGTATTTTCCTACTAGATTTGAAATAATGCAACGGCAGTTATATCGCCAGATTTAGAAGGCGGTAGTCTATCTGGCCTTTAGCATTCCTGTGAAACGATCTCTTTCAACACTTCCTCCCACTGTCCTTGTCAAGGCCTTGTAATGCTAAAAGCGTTTCTTCCATGATATTGCATTAAACTCAAATTGGATTTTTCTACCTTACACTCCGCTCTTTAGCCACTCATTTCCACGGGATCCTCCCCCACAATAGTTATGCCAGCGAGAGGCGGCAGAACTGACTGACATGTCCTCTGGGATTTCTCAGACAGAAGACGCAGAAGTACAGAGAGGACAGCCGCCGCGGAGATCCCGCTTCCACGCAGCTGAATGCAAAAGTTTGTTTCCCTTTAAGTCGACGGAGTTTAAAGCTCTTCTCTCGCTTCTGAACCTCTAATTGCCTGACTTCCACATCAATGTGTTCTGAACCCGGTTTTTTCTTAAGATTCAATAAAGAATACTTCTGCTAAAGTTAAATGTATTTTTTGCACTTTTCCCCAGAGCAATGTACCGCAGCCTCTTTTAATACTGAATTCTTGTTTACAGATAGGATCAGCCCTTCATTTAGAGTAGTAGAAATTAAGTAGTTAGAAAATATGTAATGTGTAGCGCACGACCAGGATTTCAACAGTTATTACAATGCTGCACAATACAACAAAAATAAGTATTGTGTCTTCACATCCAAGCACTGCCATAAAATGAACATAAAGGAAAATGTCCAGCATTTTCTGAACAATTATTTGAATCCACTGAAATAAAAAAAAAGAGTATATTAATTAAAACCCTGTCAGTGCACAGCTGTACCATGTACTCTAACTGAGCTGTCAATTCCTTTGCCAGGCCCACCAAAATATGAAGGGGCCTGTGTTCGTCCTGTGAAACATTATCGGCAGATTCACGCTCATTTTTCATCGTTTGCTGGTTCTTAATGTGGCGGTTAGCAGCCCTTCGGTTCACCGCATTGCCCCGCATCAAATCACCGGCTTCACTGGTCCAAAGCCGTTAATTCCTTCCCTGGGCACCAATGTCGCCTAGGGTGCTATTCATTCAGCTACCACGCTAAGGCCTTTCTCCAGAACGTGGCCAAAAGGTGTGGTCACGTGTAGTTCAGTACGCATCCCTTCCTGTGCCAGTTTGGCACAACGGTTCTGCCACAGGGGAAGATATGGGAGGTTGCTTAATATATCTCACGTTGGTTGCACCCAATTCTTCATGGAGCGGAGATGAGTGTCTTCCTTCAAAATTCCCCAACTACTTATGAATAAAACAAATTCATACCAGCATTTAGAAAATAATAAAAAGGTAGGTGAAAAAAATGTCTTCTATATAGAGACAATTTTGAAAACTCGTAATAACTGGTGGAGCCAAAGACACCAGAGGCAATGAACACAGCTCAAGTTGTGGAACTTCGCCTAGTGTGGCCCAAATGAACTATACAGTTATGCTGAACATCTTATTTCTGACGGTATAGTATGAGATCTTCTGTTAAATCATGTTCTCGAAAACAAAGGGTTATATTTTATATCACGTGTCGCAAAACCAGTTAAAGTTGTTTGCTCTCTGTTTATTCACACAAATGTACGTACTTGTAAGACTGACATCTGCGGTCTTTGATATAATTCCATCCTTTATTATGTATGTGTCCTCTGCGAGATTCCATCCCCCTAGAGCTCTGATGTCTCTGGTATTTTACACTGAGGATGGAAGGAGGTAAATGAATTCATAGGCCATCAGCCCGGCTGTAGAACGACCTCCAACACAGTACCGCTCCCTTTCACCACACATGGGCACTTTTAGTAATATGCGGACAGTGAAGTCTGAGCCAAAGAAGAATTTATTCTACTGGCAAAACCTAATGGGAAAAGCTCTATGTCACTCCGCACGGATGAGGGGAATTTTAATTCCATCTGTTTTTGGTGTGCAAAGTAATGGATACATGTTTATTTCCAGTCGCCTGCTTCAGAGCTTGATTTTAATCATTTTAAATTCATTTTATTCCTTGATCTTCTACGGCATCTTGTTACAGTCCCCGGGATATTCATAGCATTACTATTTATTCCATTCATCCATTTATCCTTTTTTCTTAGGAAACTCTGCTCGTATTTTTTATTTTTTATTTTTCTAAAGCGACTGTCAAACTGATATTGTAAAAATTACTTCTTCACAAAAAATGTTAAATGATTCATCTACTTCAATTAAGATTAGAGAGAACATTATGCATTGCTCAAGTGAGAGAATACATGCCCCACGTGGATGTATGCATATTCACCACCCAGCATGGGACTCTGCAGACACCTGAATAGATTTGCATTCTTGTTCAGAAGCCCCTAGCAGCTCACATTACCTATGCTGGTCTCCACAGCAGAGCATTGCCAGACCAAGAATATTGAAGGCTTCACCCAAACAAAGAAATGACCGGCTGAGCATGAACACTGCAAAAATCTTTTATAAAAAGCATACACTTATTGCGACACACGATGAATCCCTAAATTCCTTACATAACACAAGGTATGGTACTGCTTAATGCAGAGCTGTTAATGCCACACTAACTGTAAAGTAAAATACATTTGGTAAAGCTCCTGGAAAATGTGATAATGGCTTCTATACACAGCTGGTACATGCTTAAAACATGACTGTATTAACAAATGTTGGGCCCCTGGGCATGAACGAGTGAAGCAGTGAAAACTAAAATCTTTGAGAGCCATTCTAAAATATCAAACAGTTCGCTATAAAAGCAAGTTACTACAGCTAACTGCAATATAATCAAGCTGTTGCCTTGCTCCATCCGACTTGTTAACAGAAACTATTCTTTTCTTCTTTTTTTTGACGCATTATTAACAGGATAACGTGAGGGTATTTATGTGTTTTTTTTAATTGTAAAACGACTTAATTTTTTTCAGATGGTATGTCCAGTAATTATCAGAATACAAATTTAAGTGTGTAACTGCATTGTTTTCTTTAAATGTGATCCTTGGCTTTTCTTGAAGTAAAGCTAGCTAGATTCGATTTGGTTTAATGTGACCTAGAAACAGCTGGGAGAAGAGAAAACAGATTGACTAGCTGGCACTATTTATTATAAGCCGATATTTAAAACAATGGCAGGCTTGCATGCAGACTGATTGCTGTCAAAATATCCCTTTTTCTTAACTTGGTATTCTGATTGATTAATTCATATTGCTGCGACCACAGGATAAATTACTAATTCACCCATGGTCCTGCTTAGAAATTTTGGGGGTTGATTCGGCCGATAGGTTGAACAACGCTGCCATTTATCGCACTAATTTCTCACAAGCTTGCGGAGAGACTGTACGACAAGACGTTTAAACAAGAGATGAAATATCCTTTTCATTTCAATATCCACTGTAGTGCCACCATTTTCACCCGTAGACACCCGCCATTATAGCTAGAGAACTACTAAGTATTCACATTATCAAATAATTACCCAGAGAAATAATATCTAACAAGCAAACCAAAAATGTAAAAAAAAAAAAGAAAAAAGAACAATTTGTAGAAAAACTTTTTCTTTCACCCACACTTATTTAAAAAACAAATGCAGAACATTAAGTATAGAACCTCAAAAATTTATTGGAGGAATCAGAAGTTTGAAATAACTCTTTGTGTGGCTTAAAATCTAATAAATTAGGGAGGAAAGTCAATTGACGGTCAACTTTTCACTGCAATAGCCAGCCATCAATTTACTTATAGATTCACAGCCCATCATCACTGCAGCGTCAACCTTTCAATGTCCTGAGCTCAAGCCCGTCAACCTTTATCCAAGAGAGGGAACTAAATAAAGGGGAAAGTTAGGCGATTTTAATTCACATTAAACCAGTGGGTACTTAAGTTTTATCTCCAGAGCCTTCATCGGTTTCCTCTTGCTAAGATCACCCTGTGGTTTTATAAGTTTGGCAGCTTATTACTTGTCATTAGAACCCATTTTAGGAAAGTGGGAAAAAATGTTAAGGTGGTCGCCGATTTAACCCATGTTATGTGTCCAATTGGGACTGCTGTGTGTCGGATTGGGTAAAAGCAGGCAAGGTGCTACGTACATAAGAAATTATAAATTAAAGTATTATTCTTGAGACATTTAATCGAAACCAAAGTAAGGAATGCTGGGATTTTATATCCAGTTGGTGCCCCTGCCAGTGAGCACTAGTTTTAAAAAAAAGGTTAAAAAGTTTTCATAAATCCCTTATGCCCAGGAAAAGAACCCACAATACCAGATCGTTTTCTGCTAGTACCCTGGGGCACTTACACCTTTAAATCATGTTTTTTATTTCATAATTGGGAGTCAAGAACCTCATCCAAAAGGCAAGGTGAAAATGAACACCCATCTGACTTAACATTAAACAAATGGTCCATTATATCTAAGCATAACTCTTTCCAAATTCACTTAATTTTTCATATTGAATTCTACTGAATGTAATGAAATAACTACAAAAAACTATGCGAAACTGAGCGATATGACATGGCAAAAATACCTTGCGTAATGTTTTGTTGAATAGAAACATAAAATGCAGAGTTATAGTAATTTATATCGATGTACAGTATCCATGAAGGCTAAAACCGGGAGGAACAATCTAGTGTTGACCTTCAACTCAAGAATGCTGAGACCTTGATTTGTTCTCTGAATAAACCACACTCTTCCTCCCCAAATCCTGTGGTAATTATCAATGCATAATAAAGGGCCTATCACAAAAGCAGGGTTGTAGCAGATTTTTTCCAGGAGGCTCAACTGAGAACCTCTGAGAGTTGAAAGGCATAACAGCATAATGAGCTGTAAATTTCCATTCCTCTCATTTTGTCTGGCCATATAAAAAAACTGAATACATTTACATTTTTCACTTGTCTGAGCCTGGATTTTCAGACCCGACAATGACCTCAGACATTTAATTGTCTGTTTCCTTCTGTAAAATGTCTGGGCTAATTTAAACAGCTACTACCAGTAGCATCAAAGTCTTCTAAAGTGGTTTAAAAAATATATTGTGTTATTTCTCACATACAGTTGACGGAAATGCCAGGGTCAGGAAAAAAAATCTATCTCTAATTTCAAATGCTGATTTGCTAGAGAAAACACGTTTAGATTGGCAGGAATAATTCTCATGTCAGCACAATGCACAGGTGTGTAATTCACTCATTCATCTTAGGGCCCTTTCACTGGATTGACCTACAATCAACTTACACCAGCACAAAGACATAACTTGCTCTGTATTACTAACATTGACAGAATAAATCATTATGAAGACAAAAAAATTATTTTAAATCAATCATACAGTCACTAACCCTGAGCATTCTATTTTATTTTATTTTATTTTATTTCGTTTTTATTTGATAAAACTTTAAAACAGAATTGTTTTATCAAACAATAACGTTAGGCCATCAAAATTCCATACACGCTAAAAAACAAAGCCATAAATTAACATTGAAATTAGTGAATTAATCTTCACTGACACACTGTTGCCTTTTCAAACATTTGTTCCCATCATTAATTCAGTATGAAACTAAGCAATTCGACCCTGTGGTCCCTATCAAATGGGAGCACTTTATTAGTAATATCTCGATGAAGTGCAAGGAGGCAGGGGAATCACTGACACCCCCACTTGACAGACAAGTCCACACCATCCGAAAGGAAATTACTGTAAATAACATCCAGTGATCTGTATCGGCGCCTGTGGGCGTGTTCATCTTAGGCTCTCTCTTATTTCTTGATTACACAAAGGCACCTACTTATTAAAATGCACTGCCATCTACAAAGAGCCACCTGCTGAAGAAATCGCTGCATGAGGCAGTGTGGATGATCGTATGATTAACTGATTGGGAGGTTGGCGTTTTGATCCATTTCAGAGCTGTGTCCCCCCTGGGGGGGCTCTTTCGGCAGAGATGGGGGATGCTGAATTACACAAAGGCTAACTAGCACTCATTAACGCAACACAAAATCATAGGCTGAACATCGGGCCGCAGGAGAGGCTCTGTCGCGTGAAGATCCGGAACTTCCAGTTCAGCGTTATGTCATGTTCAGAGTAGCAACGGAGGCAAAACGTTGGATTTCTCTCCATGGCATACATAACACTCAGGTGCAGCCTTGCTGCCATAGGCAAACCATCTACTGCATCTCCAAAGAACTGAAGAAGCACTTGGTGATCACAGTGGCTTTAATAACAACTGAACTGCATTTATACAGCACTAAACACGGGGGGGGGGGGGGAGATTTATTCTGTAAAACTATATATTTTAAAATTATCGAGGTTGCCACTAGCATGATCTAGAGGAATGCAAATTATCTTTCCGCAGTCATAAACATGGTAGTGAAACTCTGAAGCACGTACATAAATGTCATTCGAATTTCGAGAATCTCAGGAGCCACTCAAACCTTATATCAAGCTAAGCTTACCCAGGAGTCTAATGCTCAGTAGTCTCAAGAGTAGAAGTGATCAAAAATTAAATAACTGAAGTCCTTTATCTTTGTAGACACTTGAGCTGTTCCTCACCCATCGCCCAAGTTATAAGAACTCTGCTGATCACAATGTGAGCAGGAAGACTTGACTAACCAAGTTTCAATACAGGAGAATTACAAATGGCTCATTTCATTTAATAAACTGCTACTTTCTTAAACTATTTCTGAAAAAATACTCATTTTAGTTACAATACTTAAACGTCACAAGAATCAACAATTTACTCCCACAGTAAAACTCATTTGCAAGAATGGAATGATGCCCTTTGAGCTCAGATTTCATTAAAATTAGATTATGGGCAATGATCTTTGTAAGGTCCTGGAGGAAAGTGAATGCCATCTTTTGTGGCAGAGTTTATAACAATTTTTTAGTGGGAAGTTTCATCAGGCCCAATGATTTTTATTTTTTTTATAAACAAAAGAGCAATTTAAATGAGTTGTAATGAATTAAGTCTGGTCTCTGTCAGTAATTCATGTGAATAACACCGGTAGTTCTATCTAGCTGGTCTAACCAATAACGAATAAAGTAAAAAAAAAAAAAAAGTAATTTGTTACAGCTCAGTTCTAAAAAAAAATATAAGTAAACATTTTATCCTGCTGTAGATGACAATTCATCTCACTATAGGAGACACCTTTTGAGGGTTTTTATAAAGGACGTGGTTCGTGTTAATAATGTAAACAACCACCTGCAAGGGGCTAGGAATGGTTAACCTAGTGTACCCTAAATATCTGTGCGTGTATTTTAAGTCATAAACAGGTATATTGCTCAAATGGTATGTCTACTGAAAATAGAGAAATTGCTCAATATCAAAACAAGATTAATCAATATTGTTTGAGTTTGGTTATTTGGTTAAATTCAACACTTATAGCCTTTGAGGCAGAATAATAATCAACAAATCATTTTTTAACGTAAAAAGTAATCCGAGTTTGGGAGTTTTTGTCTGACCCACGTCTTGAATTTGAAACTAACCTTAAGATTTAAAAGTAAAAATAATTCATAATAATCATTCATAATAATGATTTTTTTAAATCCGGCTGACTTAAAAGTTTACTCCATTTATACAAACGCCAAGCCGCAAATCAGCTCAAGTACATCGCTCAAATAGACCAGGGACCTTCTGGTCATGAAGCTGATGTCTCACCACTTTGCAGTCTAATACAAACAAAAGAAAAAAAAAGAGAGAAAAAAAATCCCATTTTTTGTTCCAATATGTAGCCACTTTGTTGAATGTCATTTGAGATGACATGGCTACCATGTCCCCATATCAAAGCCAAAGCCATAGACTTTTCTATCTGTTAGATATACATATTTACACTCTTGCCAATCGCATAATTTATCCATTGATGTTCTGTTTCTCCATCTGTCTGATGTTTTTTTCCTTTGATGACAATTTCCATCTAAAAAGCTGGTATTTATGAAAGCAATTTAAGTACCTTCCTAAACGGTTCAAACGCCCGCTAAAACAGCTACTACTAAATATAACTTTTTTTTAAAAACTTTTTTTAAACTTATTTTCTTGAGTAATAGAAATAATGCGGTAAATTGCCTTGCAATCATGGTCATCACCGAACTGCACGTCCTACAAAAAGTGACATTTTTAAGAGTCAGTTTAATAGGTTCCGTGAGTTTTCC
>JAOVYW010006054.1:0-11809 GCA_025775045.1 Hiodon tergisus
ACTCCTCGTTAGTATAGTGGTGAGTATCCCCGCCTGTCACGCGGGAGACCGGGGTTCGATTCCCCGACGGGGAGAGCGTTGTTTTTTCCGTCTTCGCATACGAAGCAAGTGAAAGTAGTAATAATTTAAAATTTGAAATAATTCAGATGTGTGTCAACTAAAGTCTAAAATGAAATGAACCTACCGCCTCATTCGGAACGGCTAAAACATTTTTAATCGGAACAGCGGCAAAATGGAGCGGTGGTCATCAATATATTACATCCGTAGTGGTTTAGCACTACCATTGGAAATGAATGGAAAACGGTTTAGGGCCGTTTAGCTAAAGAATACCAGACCGCCGCGCGGGAGGCCCGGGTTCGATTCCCGGCCAATGCAACACTGCTCTTCTATGTCGTAACCTTCTATCAATGACAAGTTCCTGTGAAAGATGTGTATTATGTGTTTTATATTTTGAATCCATTCTTAAAACATCAGTATTATTTGCATGTGGTATACAGTGGCACTAATTAAATTGGTTTACAGAAACAATGCACATTCTTTCAATCCTGGGTGTAAGACGACCCCAGCTATTCTCACAGTTTAATTGACTTTATGCAGTTTGGTCCTGAAGATTACTTTCTTATGCTACACGTTTTATTATTGTAGTTCTCTATTCTTCTGTAGTAAGAAAAGCACCTTGTGTTCCTCTCCACGATGGTACTGCAGGTAAGTCTGCGGGAGTCAACTGTCAATGCAACAAGCTAAGAAAAAGTCTGATAGGTCCCACCATCGATGAATTCTTGATGCCAGTCTGCCAATCACTTAGCAGTCTAGATCACATGCACATTTTTGGATTTTGAACCTTTACCCAGTTTACCTCCCGGGATTCTGTCTTTTGTTGAGCATCAATCACACTTCCTCCTTAACAATGACATTATGTGCCACTTCAGTGATCTTGAAACACGTCGAGCTTTTTTTTTTTTTTTTTAAAACTTTTTAACTGAAATCACACAATTGAGTTTCTCTCAAAGGTGGTTAAAATGGAAACTGCTGAACAACAACACAGGGCTCGAGTAGAAATGACGTTCAGAAAGTTTTAGTTTCCTGTATTTTTTTGCACCTGCTTACCCATCTAGAGAAGCAAGGCGTGTTGACAAGATCAGGAAATCCGCTCACTAACTGTGACCGAGAAGCCTGGCAGGATATAAACTACATACAGGTGCAAACCATAGGAACGAGTTCAGAGCGGCGATACTGTGTGCAGTTCGTGCTTGTGCACAAAGCGTGTGCTCGCCTTGGTTTTTTTCACCGATGGACTGTTGAACCGTTTGGGGCCTCCGTTTTCCGGGAGCTGAATCCATCGCGAGTGAGATGGCCGACATGGTGAAGATTACGGTCTATCCTCAGTATCCAACCCCTGTGGACGCCTCGCCTGGTGGGTCTGGGGATCTGCTGGAGAGCTCGAGCGCGGGCGAGGGGTGCCAGCCTGAGGAGAGAGTGAAGTTCAACGATGCCAGCCTCTCCGTCCAGCTCCAGAGCGGCCTGGAGATGCTGCGCTTGGAGCAGTCACTGACGGACGTGACACTGCACGTGCAGGGTGAGGAGCTCCAGTGTCACCGAGTGGTCCTCGCCGCTGCCAGCCACTACTTCAGGTGAGCTGGTGCCCAGCGTCAGTTTAGCCAACCAACGGTAAGCTTGCAAAGCAAAATCTGTCGTGCCCTGGCTGGAGCAGCATGGTGGAGAACAGTCGTTTCAAGCGTATCGTTTTTAGTTCTGAAACTAACTAGTCGCGCTGTTCATTTCCTCAATTCTTCAGAGCCATGTTCTGCAACGATCTCAAAGAAAAACACGAAAAAAGGATTCACATCAAAGGGGTCGATGCGGAGACCATGAGGATTCTCGTGGACTACACCTACACCAGCAAAGTGCTCATCACAAAGCAGAACGTTCAGAAAACACTTGAAGCCGCAAGCCTTTTCCAGGTGAAGAACCGTAACTTTTCTCTCCCGAGGTTAGGCCACCTTTTTTCCTCCCCAGAATTTGAATTCCTCTTTCCTCTTTCCCTTCTTCTGGTTCTTAAAAAAAAAATTGAAAAACATAAAAAGGTTGCCCCACATTCTCCTTGGGTTCCCCCATGATGTACTGTTATATGCGACAACTGAAGAAAAGATTAGTTATATGTTTAAATGCATAGTGTTTAGTTGTATTTTGCTCTTATGTTATCCTATCAATGCGTTGGAGAATGGCTGCTTAACCGGTTACAGTGAAATATCACCGAGGAAAGAATATTAGGGACTGCCCCATACACTATAACCACGGAAACCCCCAGGAAATTCATTTAATAAGAGAGTATGTGTATGTCTCAAACCACCTGTTAATATGTTACACACCACGGGGCACAGGAACGGGGAATCCAGTTGCAGTGCTGAGAGGGATGGTCAGACAGGCATGGGTCAGGTACCGGCAGGACAGGGCAATCAAGGCAAGGCAAAGACGTGGTCGTGGTCATAAGCAAGTGTCATGTGATCACATGATCACATGATCACATGATCACGCAAACAGAGGTAACCCAAGTTAGCAATGTAGCAGCAAAACTGACAAAACTTCATGAAGAGCGAGGGTTAGTGAGGGGTTTATATGTGGAACAGAAAACCAAATTGGGAGGTGCAGGGCGAATGGGAGCAGAGGGTGACTGAACAAGTGCACATGGGTTTCAGGAACGTTAATTGAATGATGGGTTGACAGGAGCTGGAAGACGTGACAGAAAAGGAAAGGTGATGGCAACATCTAGGGAGGAACTGGGGCTGTGTTGTCAACTGTGACAGTACCGCTTTTAAACGTATCTAAGAAGCTTATATAGGGAAGTGAAAATGAATTCACTCTTCTGTTGTTTATGAACAGATTTAGTTTCCTTTTTGGATATTTTAATAATTGCAGCTGTGTGTTTTTATGTGCGCATGGGTGTGTGTGTGTTTGTTTGTGTGTACGTGTGTGCATGTGTTTGTTTATGTGTATGTGCGCATGGGTGTGTGTGTGTGTTTGTTTATGTGTACGTGTGCATGGGTGTGTGTGTGTGTGTGTTTTTTTATGTGTACGTGCGCGTGGGTGTGTTTGTGGGTGCATGGGTGGATGTGTTTTTATGAATCCTTTCGATTCATTTTCACAACAGTCCAAATTATATTAATAGTTTTATGGTGGCTAGTTTAATTCCAGGGACATCATATTTACCCAGAAACTGGCTATTGATTACTGCCTGAAGTAATCGCATGAAGTTATGTTGATTAAATTTCTTTCATTTATAATAAATACAAGATCTGTCGTTTTTAGACATGTTTAATGTGCTATGAGCAGCATCAGATACAGTTGGAATTCCATTTTCAGAGAAAATCATTATTACTCCGTTATTTAACTAGTGTCCTTTTGCATCCAGGGGATGACTGACTTGGTACAGTTTTACCCATTTACACACCTGAACATATACAGAGGTTCAGGGACGACCTGGGAGAAACTCCTGGATCACTAGACCACCTGCTGCCCATTAAGAAATTCCTTATGTTTCCCTGCAGTTTCCCCGAATGGTGGACGCCTGTTCCAACTTCCTGTCCGAGGCACTCCTCCCAGACAACTGCGTGGGCGTGCTGCGCTTGGCAGACACCCACTCCCTGCCGGCCCTGAAGGCCCACGTGCAGAGCTACATCGTGCAGAAGTTCGAGCAGGTGGCGGCCCACGAGGAGTTCCTGGAGCTACCGGCGGAGGTGCTAGCCGGCCTCCTGCAGCGGGACGACCTTAACGTGACCGAGGAGGAGCAGGTGTACGAGACAGTGCTTCGCTGGGTGCGGGCTTGCGAGGACGAGCGGCTATCTCAGCTGCCAGGCCTCCTCCAGCACGTTCGCCTGCCCCTGGTGGATCCCTGGTACTTTGTGGAGAAAGTGGAAGGGGACGCCTTGATCCGGAAGTGCTGGGACGCCTTTCCTATCCTGCAGGAGGCGCGGATGTACTACCTGTCTGGGAATGAGGCAGGTTGAAAACAGTGTTGTGTGTGTGTGTTAATATCACAGCAAAGCCATGCAGTCAGTTGTGCTGTAGTATTAGGGAAAAGTGTGGCATGCGCTTGAAGTCCACTTACAATAGTATAAAATTGATTAATTTTGTGGCCCGTATTCCAGCAAGTGGATTATGAATTTCTGCAGTTGAACTAACCTGTTATTTTTTAGCAGAAAAGCTGAAAAGTTTCAGAACTTGTGTCTATATACAATATAAACTAATTATTCATCAACCTTTGGAGCCCAGAGAAGAGCTCAATGAATATGCCTTTAATTTTAATTTACCACTAGACTGACTGTAATACAAAAGGTCTCACTCCACCTGCCCCACCACTCCCTCCCCCAGGTAATCTCTGAGCGGACCAAGCCCCGGGTGAAGGAATTTCAGTCCGAGGTCTTCATGATCATTGGTGGCTGTACCAAGGACGAGAAGTTCATCTCTGAGGTGATGTGCCTTGACCCCTCACGCCGGAGCCGTCTGGAGGTAGCTAAGCTGCCCATCACCGAGATGGAGGCGGAGTCAGACAACAAGAAGTGGGTTGAGTTTGCCTGCGTCTCCTTCCGGAACGAGGTGTACCTGACTGGTGAGTGGCGTCGCCAGGTGAGCGTCATGTCGGAATGCCGGACACCTGGTTGAAGAGCTACTTTCACAACTGCTGCATCATTAAGGCCGTGACGTGCTGAGGCTCAAACATGGTTTTCTTTTTATCTCAGAAGGCAGTCTGCCTACGCCAGTTCCAGTTTATGTGTCTCTCAGAAATGTTTTTCTTAAACCTTGTTCAGTCGCATTAGCTGCTGTATTATTATATGGAGAAGTCTGTCTCATTGTTATTGTATTGTGTTCACAAGGAAAAATGGCACCCATTTTAGCTGGTTTGTGTCCTGTCCCATGCAGTTTCTGCATGAAGTCAGTTGTAAGATCAGTAAGAACACGAATCTCATTAGATTTCACAAGAAGCTCAGAGACTCAATTTAGATATTGTGCACAATGCCAAAACCTTTCTCAAAAATTCCACAAATGAGGTATTGTAGATGTTATGCAACGTCATACCGGGGCTTCCCACCCTTGTTGTGGACGAGGTTGGTCCTTCGCAAGTTTTAACAGAACTTCGGAAGCACGTGGCTTTGAATGTGCAGGGATGGCTTCTTCCGATCTTCAGTACAATGACGTACCTGCACTCTGTCCCCCACCTCTGATGATTAAAGGGGGGAAAGAGACCCAGCACGAGGCCTGGAAGTACAATGCCTGCCTGAACAAGTGGATCCAGATGGAGTACCTCAACACCGGTCGCTGGAGGCACAAGATGGCCGTGCTGGCGGGGAAAGTCTACGTGCTCGGTGGGTTCGACGGCGTCCAGAGACACAGCAGTGTGGAGGCCTACGACCCTTTCCACAACAGCTGGGCAGAGGTGTGCGTTTTTATTTTTCTTCATTCACGTCCCCCGTTTGACCTTCTCACCTCTGAGCTGTCATGGTGTCAGTATCCAACTGTGTAGTGTATTCTCGTTTTTGCCTTTTATTTTTTTTTTTTATAAAATTTGACCGGAGAAATATTGAAAGAAGGTGGTTCCTCCAATTTCAGAAGCTATAAAATCCAGTGATCCACATTTGTGCAAAACGCAGATGACTGGATCAACACTTCTACCCTGAACTTGAGCATGTGCATTAGAGCATATGTTTAAAATATTTATATAACCTACCAGTTAGTGGCAGCAATATTTCAGCACAAAATCGTTAACACTGTTTACATGAGACTAACACATTGGTTTTATCTATTGATAATGATTTATGATATTGATTCTGAATTGATTCTTCCAAATTACACAACAAATCGCCCGGTTCGTAACCGGGACTTGAATCGCCTGGTTATGGTTCTCTAGGGCTTTGCTGCAGACACATTCCTTCGTTCTCCCAGGGTTAGTGCGATTTAGCCAAAACGTGTAAAACTGGCAATGTAAAATTCCCTAATTCGGATGAAAAATACAAGCAGTTTGGGCTCAGCTTTCAGTTTCCCGGTAATAGTGGTCATCCTTAATTTCCAGCCACTTTTGAAAAAGGACAATGTAAAGTCCGGCCAGGAACCAAGCAACCCTGCAAAACCATTGCTTTACATGTTTTGCATTCTGAACAGATGATACTATTAAAGCTTGTGGATGTGTAGTGAGGGTAAAATGTGTGCCTATTTTTTTCCACAACAACGTAGGCATGGAACATTTACCATCATGAACATGAATCTTATGTGTTTTCGTGCAGGCAACACCCCTCGCGCTGAGCGTCAGCTCGTTTGCCGCAGCGGGTCACAACAATAAGCTCTATGTGATAGGGGGGGGGCCCAACGGCAAACTGGCCACAGACAAAACGCAGTGCTTTGACCCCTCCACGAACCAGTGGACCTTCAGGTCACCGATGCCCGTGGAAGCCAAGTGCACAAACGCTGTGACTTTCAAGGATCACATCTATGTGGCTGGTTGGTAATGGTTTAAGTGATCGGGGTCAAAATTTGGACTGATGCAGGAGCCTATACACCGTCAGCGTTGATGTTGTTTTGTTGTATTTTTTGACGAGGTGGAGCAATGAAGGCCCTATACGCCTACTGCCCCCTGGAGGACACCTGGAGCCTGGTGACGCAGTTCAGACATGAGCGGGCCAGCTGCGGGATAGCCGCCTGCAGCAACAAGCTCTTCGTCACGGGCGGGCGGGACGACCACAACGAGGTCATCGCCACCGTGCTCTGCTGGGACCCGCAGGAGCGGAAGCTAACCGAGGAGTGTGTGCTGCCGCGCGGGGTGTCGCACCACGGCAGCGTTACCCTGCGGAAGTCCTACACGCACATCCGCCGGATCACGCCCGGGGTCGCTACCTCGTGAGGGGCGCCAAGGCAGGAGGGGTGTTGAACTGCTCAAGCTTCACCGCATATCAAATTTAGGGTGGCAGTGCGCCCGACCGTTTAGCTCGCTAGAGCCAGGATGGAACCAGGCATGTTCCAGTTTACATTGTGCCAAAGAAGCAAAGTTATGGCATCACCAAAAAGCCTCTTAGCAAGGCTTCAGGATCGCGACATGCCCTCCCTCCAGCAGTAAAGGTTTCCCTCGAGGTCGTATATGACTTTGTAAGCCATAGCCAAACGCGGACATATATATCCCATGTCTAAAACCGGGGTTACCTGCAGCCGCTGTGAGAATCCCAAAAGACAGCTAAGGTATTATGCCATTAAAAAGCCCTGGATTCCTAGCGAGGATTCAGGATTACTAAATATACAAGAAACTGATTTAAGACCACTGTGAACATTATGATTTTATGGTGTGATATACGTTGAAGAACCTGCATATAAAAAAGAATATCTGTTAAATTAATTAATGTAAATATACAGTGTTGTGAGAAATGTTTTTGTAACTTCATGGGTTTTTTTTACATCTTGGGAGGTATTAGGTGTTTTGTATTTCAGAGAAGTCCCATGTAAAGAGTTGTAAAGTGTAAAGTATAATTTTGGACTGTTAATATTTTATACTTATACTTCATACAAATTTAGTTTTTGTGTTAGCTATATTTTCACAGTTACTACAGATGCAACTGACAATAAAGTCCAATATAAAGTATAATGGTGAGCTGTCTATCAATCGAAAAGAGGTTTCTTCTGTCTTACGAGTTTCTGGCATTCTCCCTTTAAGATTTCGGAAACGCCGACGATATGTCAATCCCTTAACCTTTTTAGTTTTGTTATCGTGGTGCAATACACTTTGAAATAAAATAGAAATTAACACGCTTGCGTTATTTGAGGACGTCACGGGCAGAAGTTTTACACTTACTTGTTTTTCCGAGTTCCTGCAACTATGGACTACAGAAAAAAACGAAAAACATACAAACGATTCAACGGAGAAGCTCTCCTAGATCCGCAGATGCTGGGTTTACAGACTCACATTACAGTGTAACGCCAGTTCACGCCCAAGTACTGGTTTTCTAGTTTTCATATGCCAACGATTTAAAATTAAATCTTGACAACTCCATAACACTTTGCTGGAATAATTTTATCTTTCAGAAGAATTATACATGTTATACAAAAGTTACATGGATAAAAAGTCTTAAATCTTAAAATATAACGTCGCCATAGAAACCAATGCATTTTTTTTCCACCTAAACATAAACCTGACCCCTCCCACGGAAGGCATTCATTGGACAAATCAACCGTCTGTTATCAAAACACCGTTCTCTCATTGCGCTCTTTCTGTTTCTTTTTTCCAGTCAAACTGTCCCGCGCGGTGATTAGGAGAGAGTGACGTGAAATGTATTGCTTTCTGACTTGCTAGCTGTTTAAGAATTAATTAACTATATTCTAGTGGATTTAAAGGAAATTCCGAGGTACATATTCATTCTTATATCGTGGCTTGAAAGTTTTGTTTTCCAGTTTGGCTCGGTAAATATTTTAAAAATCAGGAAACGTTGAAAGCCAATACTTGGGCTAGCAAACTGGAATACTCTCGTGAGGTAAGTGCTGATTCTGATAGCACACAAGTGGCGTGCTAACTTAATTATGTGCGCTCAAAATCTTTGAAATCAATTTGAACTGAAATACCTAACTGATTTTCCGGGCTGTGTCTGCAGTGGTCTGAAAAATGTTTTTATATTGGAAAAAAATTTATACAAACAATGGATAATTTATAGTTGGCGTTTCTAGTTTATTTATTGCGCGCGTAATAGTGTTATCCTTGATTAAATAAAGTAAATTGATTTGATTAATTAATTAAGTCTGCAGTCCGCGTGTATGAGGCAATAATTAATTTGGATAAAAGATGAAGCCTGTTTTCTATATAATCCTGATTCAGAATAATTACAGCTGTTTTTTTTGAAAGAGAAATATTGGGAAATTGCGAAGGATGAGGAGCCGGATCAGTACCTGAATTATGTTAATCTCTGTGACAGAGTTGAATGTTGGAAGTGGAAGATCTCCAGAGCCGCTGATCATGTCACTGAGGGCTCTCGCCCGCTCTGCAGAGAACCTTGGCTCCGGCGGCGAAGGGGAGGTTGTCTACCAGTTGCCTTGTGAATTGTACTCGGGTCGACTCTGTGATGTTTCTTTCGACCTCAACAAGTCTTACCCTTGTGGGAGTAGGCCTTACCCGAAGAGCGGCTGCGGGCTGCATCGCTGGCATACCCCTGGACACGGAAAAGGTCAGAGAGGACGGGGAGACCGATTTTGTTGTTTTTGTTTCTCAAACGCGGATCAAATGGCTTGACGTAATCGTAAAATCATACACGTGTCTTTAAAATGTATTGTGAAGTAGACCGTTCACAACAGTGTGACGCATATTTACAGTATTTTAACTCTGAGTTTGTGTGTGTCCTGAGTACTTATTGTGAACACAGAAAAAGGGCCTGTTCAGGGTGTTCCCGGGGGAATCCTTAGTGAGACCGGGCACTTTCAGAAAGGGTGTCTGAAATTGAAATACCCTTTGTAGAAGGTGGACCTCTGCCATGTGTGTTCTTACGAGGGTGAATGTAACCTCCCTCTGTGCCGTTTTCAGGATGGGCTGCATTCGCAGATGTCATACCTGTCTGTTACAGTAGTCTGGACAGAATTAAATCTGCTGTAGCGGATTATCTGTGGCTTTCGGCCCCAGAGGCTGCTCACCCCCACGGTTTTTCAGGTTTGGGCTTTTGCCATAGATTTTACCATTCCTTTGTTTCTGGCCTTTAAGGTGACTTGATCCCTCACGGCTGCAGTTTGGTGGCCGCTCGGGACATACAGTCGCAAGATCCACTGCGT
The DNA here is from genome assembly GCA_025775045.1 of Hiodon tergisus. Classification (NCBI taxonomy): domain Eukaryota; kingdom Metazoa; phylum Chordata; class Actinopteri; order Hiodontiformes; family Hiodontidae; genus Hiodon; species Hiodon tergisus. The sequence goes on from JAOVYW010006054.1 coordinate 9,784, forward strand.
TTGAGAAGTCCCTCCGGCTCGTTGTCTGATTCCCTCAGTCAGGCCAACGATTCTGTCCTCGGACAGTTGCTAAGCAGAAGCCAGGTGGTTGCTGGTCCACCCGCTTTCCACAATCCCTACAAAGCCATACTGACTGTGGACTCCAGGAGCACTGAGGTGTGCTGTCTTACTGTCGTGTTTTTCTCCCAGTTGGTTTTCTCGCTTGTAATCCTTTGGGTGAAAAAGAGGTAGAAAAATGGCTTTCTGTTGCTGTTTTGGAGTTTGGCTGGCATTTCAAGAGACACTATGGGGGATGGTTCTACTCGTAAAATCAATTTTTCCATTTCAGATATTTCTTGCAAATGACAAGGCCTGCAAATTGTTTGAGTGCAGCAGCAATAATCTGATTGGATTAAAGCTATCCAGTCTCCTGAAGAAGACCAATCAAACTTTGGAGAAGGCACTAGGGGAGGAGCTTCTGGACACTGATGGCGATCTTATTGTTGTAACAGGAAAAGTGGTAGGAAATTCTGTCACTTGCTTTGCCTGTTAAATTTGTTAGTATTGTTTGTAAACTTAATCTAGGTTTAGGTGCTTTCAAAAGTATGTACTTAAAGTTCTCTGGCTATGTATTTATACATATCTGAAGGGGTTTTTCATAAATTCATAACTATAATTAACAAGTTATAATTTAATTAACAAGACTTTTGGAGCAATTGGCATATTCTCAGATGTTTTGTATTGTGTCAGTTTGGATGTTTAAGCGTAGGTAATTCCCATTCCGTCATTTCATCACACAAATTACTTGGAGAGCGGAAATTATAATGATAAATTAATCAAGTTGGATCTTTAATTTTTTGTGTGTGTGTACTCAATTTTGTATGCAAATACTTATTTGTAATTAAGTATTTAATCATGAAAAACAATCGGTCCAAAGCCTAAATGTGGAACTACGTCATAAGTGACTTGTATAAAGGCACGTATCAGGGGGCTTTTAGGTGGGGGAAAAAAAGGCGTATTTCTGATTTATATCCGGCAGCCTTTGGAGTGTAGATGTCTGTTTTTCTGTACTTTTAAAGTGCTAAGGAATAAAACAAACCCTGTGTTGCTGAGATCAAGGCACCGCGTAGCTGTTTGGGAGACTCCTTCCGTCCGCGATGAAGTAAAAGCCCAGACTTTACCTTTTTTTTTTTTAAATATTTTTTTTGTCTAGGTGGATGCAGAGAGCCGACTGGGCGCCGTGGTCCCGGTGTCTGTGTGGGCCAGACGACTGACGCAGGAGGGACACCGCTGTCTGGTTGTGATGGAGCGCGTGGAGAGGGTAGCTGCCCAAGTGTCCTTCACACAGCGTGTAAGTCCTCCGCTTGCTTTTCAGTAGTGCAAAACTAAAATATTGAGTTTTTTTGCTCAGCTTGAAACTGAAATCTCGCACTGCTACTTTTCCGAGACGTTTGCTTGTTGTCAGATGGCTCTAAACCCCTCTCCGGTTTACCTTTAAAAAAAAAAAATTATAATAAAAAAAAAAAAGATTTTATTTTCAGTATTGCTTGATTGCCTACACCATTTGAGTAGTCTCAAGAGAAGCAGGTTTAGACCTAAAGGCTTTGTCTTCGTCCCAGGGGAGAATCCTGGGCTGTGACTTCGCCTTCGCTTATCTCCACGGTTATCGTTGCCCAGGCGAGGTGGAGAGCCGGCCCATCGCCTCTCTCATCCCCTCTCTTCTCCTTCCCACAGACTGCAATGCCTTGCCAAAGGTGTGTGTGCGTGGAAGAGAGATCTCTACAGCCTACAGTGTGTCTGTATCTGTGTGTGCGTGAGAGAGGAAGATCTCTACAGCCTACAGTGTGTCTGTATCTGTGTGTGCGTGAGAGAGGAAGATCTCTACAGCCTACAGTGTGTCTGTATCTGTGTGTGCGTGAGAGAGGGAGATCTCTACAGCCTACAGTGTGTCTGTATCTGTGTGCGTGAGAGAGGGAGATCTCTACAGCCTATAGTGTCTGCGTGGGAGAGATCTCTACAGCCTACAGTGTGTCTGTATGTGTGTGTG
>JAOVYW010006056.1:0-11807 GCA_025775045.1 Hiodon tergisus
CACACACACACACACACACACACACGTATGTGGAAAAGACGGGACTAGTCAGACGCCCCACCTTTAAACCACTCATTAAGACGAGTTTATGCTTACACCTGTTCACACGTAACAAATGACCATACACTTGTAAGCTGTTCAACCGAAGGCCGGCTGACGCCATTTCATTAACTTCCAGAAGCTGCACGGGCAGATATACACGTGTAGGGAGGAAGTATACCAGGCCGTCTGTTCACAATTCACTGTGAAATCTGGATTTCAGGATGGCTCTGTTCCACGAGGGACACGCCACTAAGGGACCGATCACCATGACGTCACCATTCACCCGGTCACTGAATCGATTGTTCCCTCTCCCGTTACCAAAAGCTCTTGGACCGCATTTTGATAAGAGCACTAGAGTTTTCACGCTTCACCAGTACCTAGGAAAGGAAAGACGGAGGAGTACTCTTGAGTGAATCCAGGGGAGCCTCTTTAATGTAGTCTATTGAGCTGTGAGCCGGTCTTTGGCTGTACACCGTCCTCCTGGATTTCAGCAAGCATGCTCCACGTTCCAAGGCCTGCTAAATGACTCGGTCAGGAGTTTGTTGCATTACAGTCAAGGCAATTGACCACGAATAGGACAAACATTCTGGACAGTACCACATGCTTTACATTTTTTTGTTTTGTTTACATTTTGTTACATCTTTACTCAGAAAAAAAACGTGCTAGTGCTCAAGGCATCCAAAATGTCTGATCAGGTTACTGGACAGTGGGCAGACCCTCCAAGTGCCAGTGCCAGTGCCAGTGCCACTCAAATGGCTCGCAAGGGTAATGACTAATTTCTTAATCACAATTCTTAGCCAATTCACACCGCAAACAAGTCAGAAATCAACGTTTCCAAATTACTGGGAAAAAAACGATGTACCACTGACTTAAGTAGTATTAAATATTACAAACATTCTTGCCTTGTCCAAGACGGTAAGATTTAAAGTCAATTTTAATTTCATTTAAATGTATTAAAGGGTTATTGTTATTGATACCGAACAGGCGAAAAATAAGACCCGCAGGTATCACAAGCACGCGCCAGTGCTTTCCCGGTGATGAGAGGGTAAAAATGATTACACGTGGATTGCGTAACAGCAGCTTCGAACATCACGCTATTCCTCTGTGCGGAAGATCCTACCGTCCCTGAAGACTTGGTTAAGTCATGGGTGTTTTGCCTACTCACTGTAAAGCAATACCCGTTCGTCTTAACGAGAAACGTGGGGTGGAGAAACGAAATTCCAAAACACGATAACTACTACAGCAAAGCTTGTTATAATGTTTGGAAAACACAATAACAACAAATATAACACTTCAGGATTAAGAGCTACCAATTTAATTTTTTAAAATACGATTTTAAAGCCGATCGGGTAACATAACGCGATGTTCTAATAAAAAAACAAGGAACGCTAGCTACTATGTCACTCCACCTACCCGAGCGCGATGGCTTCGTAATACATCCCGTTAGCTACCGAAGGATTGTTGATAGGAAACCAACCTCATTCATTAACACTCATACCGCGGGAGAAAACGGAAAACAACGTATGCCATGCATAACCTTAATTTTAACATTTTTTTTTGGAGTGTAGATAATTAATTCAATGAGTTTAATGGCAAAATTTCTACTTACCCATTTAGGCTCAAGAAGTGCGTGACTATCCTGAAAGTATTGTAGGTTGACACACCAGAGGACTGAGTATGCACAGTGAAAACGGACAGTGCGTTCTGTCTTCGCTATCTTTTTTGAAATGGCACTAATGGGTTTTCGGTCGCTAGTCAAATAGATATCCGGGCAAGGCCCACCTTAACCCGCACCACACCGTCCCCGGCGAAAGCCACAAGCACAAGCACAAGCACCACACTTCACGATCTCTCGCAACGGGCGTATCCGCGGATGTTTATAGAGTTACACACGGACCCGAGCACTTAACTACATTAACGACCGCAGTTATGTAATTATTCAGCAGAGATCTTCATAAACACAGAAATGACATCAAACCTACAAATAATTTACTTCCTTCTACTCTAGCCAGGTTGCAGCACTGACTCAAAGCGAATAAAACCCCACCCTTTCTGATAGACAATTGGTGCACAGCATACACGGAAGGGCCTGGTTTCACAGCTGATTGGTTCAATTCAGTGTAGTCGGCTCGGGTCACGCCTTATTGTACGTTCTGAATCTCCTCTCTGCCTCGCGGGCTCCGGAGAGGCTACAGATTTACACTTGATCTTGAGTCGTGGCTTGGTGAGTCTTTAACGAGCCTGCGAGAGACATGCTTGTTTATCAACATGGTTTTGTTTGGTATTTTTTTATCCTTACATATAAATGACCAATTGTCTCTTTTAATCAGATGACTGAAAATGTCTTTTGAGGCCAATGGTAGTTGAGAATTTTAAGATAATGGTAGGTACAAAAAGTTTGAAGATTAACTTTCCTCTCAGCTGAACATCAGAAATATGTTGCTTAAGATGGGGGCGCTACAGGGATATGCCATCGAACTTGACTGCTACCTTGTCGCTAGACTATTCCTGCCTCCTTGTGACGGAGAAAAGTGAAATGTGGATGTATAATTTTAAGATTTCTTAATATTTTGAATGTTAACGGATCAGTCAAAAGATTTTCAGTATATCAGGTAATGTCTGCGTCAAAATGATTTCTGATTGTGGAAGGTTTCATTAAATCAATTTAATATTGGAGCTGTGTCTTCATAATATCTGCTCCCATGACTTCTCTAACACTGTCTGAATGACATTCCTGTACATTCCTGTTGCATTTTAAGTGAGTGGGCCCATTTGTCTAACCTTTTAAAACATGTGGTCTGTTTCCTTACTGAGATTCGCGATAGTGTAATCAGTTGTCTATCTGAGTTGGCAGATACATTTTTTAAATTAAATATTGACAAAAAATTTTGACAAATTGACAAAAATTGTGTGTGTGTGTGTAAGAAATACAGTCAAATGTTCATATTTTAATAAAGTTTTCAATGTTATTAGAACTGTATGACATACTGGCATACTGTTAAAAGTGTAACCTTTATATTTTCTATTAGTATTAAATTGTGATTTATATTATGTTCCTTATAACATTATATTTATAGTTTTCAGAATAGATAGGTAAAGGAAGATATAGTACACCACCTAGTGGATATTTGAGAATTTTGATAATTACATGGCTTCTAAAGATATTATTAGTGACGACTTATGTATGAATTTTATAGATTTCACGGATGTAAAAAAAAAAATGTAATCTGAAATGGAAATTTAAGTTAAATTTTTTTGTGAAAATAATTTTTTAAAATTATAAGAATCTAAAATATTAAGCCACACTACACTCTGGATACAGTTGTCTGCTAAGCAAATAATAATAATAATTGTAATGTATTTTGTATGACAGGATGAAGTCATATTGCACATTAACACTCTACCATTGTGAGTCTTCATGTTACTTGTATGGTCAAACCAAAACAACTGTTTTGGGTGATACATAGGGCCTTCTGTAATTATGCTGTCCAGTTTTTTTGGTGTGACCGGTTAAACTGGTGGTCTGAAAGTAATACACCACCATCGCTGTGGATGCACAGGTAGCCTATGAAATATGTCAAAACTGGGACTCTTCATAACATCCATGCAAACTGGGGATGCTAGCGCAACGTGTGGGCTACCTGCTTGAATTCATTTGTCAGCCTGTGTACAGATCATTCATTTCATGGCTATGCTTAAGCATTGATTCAAAACACTGGAGCGTGTTTATAAAACTATCATTATCTATGCAAACATCCCAAACTTCAATACAGTTCAGCCAAACGACACGGTATTACTTGTTGGGGCGGGAATCTCTCAAATCCTTATCCCGTAGGCCGCAGGATCCAAATATAACTAGCCCAAGTTTCAGGGCAAGTCTCACCTACCTTGCAGGACGGTAACTACGGTTGCTAGGAATGCTGGACCTGGCGGGATTCTATTAGCAGAAAAAATCCCCAGGAACACCCAGGAACACTTTGGGATTGTGGAGAGGAGATTTTTAATGAGCTTTGGTGAAATTCCCCTTTAAAATGCCAGTACTTTTTTCACCTGCTTGGGCAATTACAATATCGTCCTGGTGGTGTACCAGGCTAGGTAGTCTTCTACTATGGGCTATGCTCTGATTAGCTGGGAGAGCTAATTAGTGTAGCTCCAGCTTGGCGTAGCTCGTTAGCTAGGCTACTGGCAGAAACATGGTGGCCCTCGTTGTAGCGCACCATCAACTGTAACTCTCTCAATCTAAGCTAATGGACACAAATAAAACGGCCCTCCTTGAGGGCCCTCTCCTGCTTGGCCACACCTTTGGTCCAATGGTGGATGACCTTTTGAGATGATGGAAGTTGAAAAAAGCTTTCACGGATCTAGCACCAAAGCAACGACCGGGGGAAGCCCCATTCACAGAACCTGTCTGCTGAATTCTCCTGCCAGGGGAGGTTACCTCTGTCTCGCAGGGGCAGGTGTTTTCAACGCCACCCTGTTCCAGCCCAGCTCTGACCGCGGGCAACTGTCACAGTCCCGTGTTCTTTGTGAAGTTCTAAAAACTTCTTGAGAGGAAAGCCTTGCCACTTCTCAGACAAAATGTATTTCATAATTGTACATTTGATAATTCCTCTTTTTAAAGCGCGATTATGTAAGAAAATCGGAGCAGATCAGCATGCTGGGGAGAATTACCATCGAATCTGCATAATTGTGTCGAGTAAAAAAGGAAAACACCATGATCAGGGAAGAGAACTTCAGAGACAGACTGGTAGATAACCTTTACAATGAAAAGCAGCACCCAATGGGGGCAGAGCATGCCGCTGTGAGCCCTTTTTCCTTACAGCTCACTGTACAGATCAAATGGGGTGAGCTGAGAAGACCTTGCTCCAGCAAGGGCATCACTAATTATACAAAGCATGTTTGTTTTAGTTACGGGTGCTGAAGAGGACACTTCGGCAAGCCTTGTGAAGATTTTATTTTTTATTAGGGTGCCTTGTCCTGGGCTGCGGTTTATGTGATACTCGGTTGCATTCAATTCTGAATTACAGATCTGAAATAGGTATTGTAAATTTGGCTCCATATCAATGTTGCTTTCATAAATTTTTCAGAGAGCCTCGCTGAAGAGCAAGGTCTACGCAATACGGAATAACTATAAAGGATTTATAAGCAAATGCCATTGTCTTGATTTACTGGTAATATATTCAATATATCAGTAGTAATATAATACCCATTTCATATGTGCTGGAAAACGGAATGGGAAAAATAAATTATGCTCTTAATGCCAAACCATTTAGCAGGGCCTGTGCAACAGTGCCACTCCTGGGAGGACGCTCTTTCGGCCATTGCAACACAACTGCCGTAAAAGCCCCCACAATGTGCAATGCTGTTAAAGAAACACAATTTGCTGACTCACAGTGGGCCCAACATTGCCCAGACCCAGGGATGAGGTTGCATGGCACCCGTTTTCTCTGTTCTGTCTGATTCGGAACCGTTCCGCAAACCAGCAGAAATGACACAAGCCTCATAAATTATTTTAGACCTTATTATAACCTCCACTTCACCACCACCACCTCCCCCATAGACATGGAATAGGGATTGCTGTATTTCTATGTGAAGAATGGATATATGGTTGATTTAGAGATTCTGCTTTTAATAGAGTCTGGCCTCCTTCTTGCGGTAGTGTATTTCATGAGCTCCATTATTCAACTTGGGCTAGAGGTGGCCAGAGGTGTCTAAAGGCGCAGAATGACTCGCACCTGTAAATGCGAGATGCAGTTCACAGAGGTACAGTAGATGGCACTCTACAGCAGGAGAACAGGTCAAGCGCTTTCTGAAGATTAAATCAACAAATTAAACGGTAAGAAAAAAATGCATCTGAAATAGATAGCCGCAACCCCGTATAATTATTTAACAAATTACAGGTTTTAGGATTCAAATACAGGGGTAGGATAATGACACAATTACCAAAATGACTATAAGACATATAACGAATTCACAAATTAGATTGTCCGTCCCCACACCCAAGTAACCCCCCCCCCGGGGGGGCCCTCAACACCTTATAACACAATTAAATTAAACGTTACGTCTGTTTTGATTCCACTCTGTGTCTAACTAAACACACGCGGTGAATTATTCAAAAACGATCTTGCTGATTATTAAACACAAAGCTACATGAACGTCCCTGAGTCCACCGTTGTCTCGTGTACATGAATGGTTGAATTAGGACGGAGGCTGTAAAACCGTTTTATGAAATAAATGGCATGTTGTTGTTTTTTTGTTGTACGTATGTTTCTTGACATAGCATTGAAGGGATCGAAGTCCAATAGAACGCCTATTGATATAAAAAGTGTGTTTTTGATGTGGCAATCACAAATATGTGAAGAACAGCCTCGAAGAATCAGCAATATTACCCTTAAAGACAAGACAAAATACATCACAGACAAGCCATTCTCTATCTTTTAGCTAGGGTATATTTTTATTTACATAAAAGTTTAATATGAGATTTCTGTTTAGATAGATAAAACAGTAGTTTGTGTATTTGTATTTAATAAATCATCATACATGGAGTATGGTTATGCGATCCGGGTTCCTATCTTTAAAATCCTAAAATTATTTGATCTACTTAACGCTAAAATTGCGAAAAGGCTAATCAGTGTGGGACGGCTTGGGCAAAGTGTACAGTGTTTGTATGTTTGGAGGGAGGAGAGGCAGAATGAGGGGCAGCCATCCAGCATGAAGTGAAGCGGAGGATATAAGGAGTCGCTGTCGCTCCCTCCCTCTCTTACTTGAGCGCACAGTTAACAGAGCCTAGCCAGAGATTCGCGTTGGGACTGACGGCAGCTTCCCCTCTCACGACAGTCACACTGCTCCCAGATTCGGTTTTAGGCGGTTGCCGATCCAAAGCAGAGCAAACCGAACACTCTCGCTTCCGTATCCTCTGGCATCTTTCTCGTTGCTGAGGAACGAAACTCACGGGGAAGATGATTGGGAAGAAAGCTAGAAGGGGCTTGGATTTCAAGGGCTTTATGAAGAGGAATTGGCTCCTGATCGCCACCATTGTGTCTGTTCTGTTAGGTAAGCCCCTTTGTCTGCGGCGTGCTGAGCGTAAAAAGGGGGATAATACCTGGCTGCTGTCATACGTCGTGGTCATTTACCTTTCTCTGGTTCTGTCTTTTTCTCTCGCTATATTTCCATTTTCCCACTGTGTTTCAGTGTTCCACCGGGGAGAAAGTAGTGAGAACCATTAACGGTTTCTGGCATACCAGCCAGGGGCTGATCAGTATAATCGGGGTCGTTAGATGTGCTCTGGTTGCGTGCATGTCATGTCCGAGTCCTCCATGACTCGTTGCTTGGCGCGTGTTCATCCGCTGCTGTCTGTGTGCCGCTCGTACGCAGGTAGCGACGCCAGTGCTTTGGAGATGCGAGTCTGCATCAGAATTTCTCTGCTATTGTTAAATGTAGGGGCATTACTGAGATAACTGCCGCGATAATTTCCGTTTAACATGATGAAACGCCCTCTGAAGCTCCTCTGTGGACATTTTGCATGCTGTGCCACTTGCGACACACAGCACGGGGCGCCTCTTGAATGGGAAACCTTCACATTGACTGCACTGACTATACCAAACTGTGACATGGTTCACAACGAGGTTGTCACAGAAACTCCCGTGCACATATGTTTTATTTCAATATCATTAAACATTGATTCAGCACTAATTTCTAGTACAGAATATTTATTAAAATTTTTACCAAGCCACTAAAATGTTTTTAGAACTTTATATTATCTGTATAAGCCATCTCTTCCAATACAGTAAGGGAAGAAGAAAGATGCATGTCGATAGCGTTTGAGGGCTTATATTTGCATGGCAACATGTTTGCTGGCATAAGTGTACTTGTGTCGGTTCGGTTGACATAGGCCTAGTCTATTGGAGTTGTTGCTAGCTTTTCACTCTGGTCCAGCTTTCCCCAGAGGGCTGAATGGCTTGGGATTTACAACACTGGTTGGTCCCTTGCTCTGGGCCATGCTGATTGTGCAATTGTGTACCTCAAGTTACCTCAAGCCATTTAATTCCTGTGCTGGAGCACTTCCTGTTTTATCATGTCCTTTTCGTGTATATTTTACCACTTAGTTATTGTTGTTTTGTACAGAATATTTCCCTGAGAAATGCGTGGTCTAAAACTTGTGTAAAATGCTATTCACTGTAAAAAAAAAAATGTAATATTGGTATTGTGACAATATTCTATGATGAAGGTTTAGCATGTTTGATCATAACATGATTTCTTTATGACCAACGATGGGGTGGGCCTCAAGACCAATCGTGGGATAGCTTCCCACGTCCCAATTCTGCTAAGCATGAAAGCCCTATATACAAACAAACTGCAGGCCATGTATGGGATGTATCTCACTAAGATCTCTGCAGCTCTGGCTGTTCTGGAGTTAAATTAAAAATATCACCAGGAATTGATCATATAGGAGTTTGAAGACTTGGAAATAATTCTGTGCCAGATCCTCTGGTGAATGTTATTTTGTATTATATGAATGGACAATATTTGGCCAAACAGAAACTACAGAACAGGCTTAGGCCTAAAACACTAAAACAAGGTCTGTTTTATACACAAAGCCACAAAAGGTTTGAAATTGGATCTCAAGGTGTCTTGGATGACATTTTCTAAAGGATGTATTTAAAAACAGTATACTGACTGTAAAACAGAGAACTCTTTATTAGGCTCTTAAGTTTGTTCTGGACCATAAAATGTCACAGTCCCTTATAAGAATAACCTAGCCAAGTCAACACAGGGTTTTTTAAAAGAGTGTATTGAAAATAGGATTGTTTCATTTGATGTACAATAGGACCTCTAGTGTGTTACCAGTAACAGGTACATTACAAATAACAATTGGAAATCTACATTTTGCACTGTCTACACATTTGTCTCTTTTTGTCTTAGGTAATGTAAATATAAAAGGTTATAAAGGTTATAAATTAACATAAAGACCCTCACAGGTATTGTGGTTTGACTTTAAGTTGCTTATAAAAGTCATTTGAATCTTACATTTTCAAGGGAAAATCTAAGATAATTTAGATAATTTGTATTGAAAACGGTGAAACGTAAAGAAAATGGTACAGTAATTTCCTGAGCAATCAGCAATGAGACTGTAGGAAAAGTGAATTAATCTTTTCCTGTAGAGCCTAGCAAACCCAAAGCAATTGCAAAGATAACTTTGCAGGATTATTTGGAGAGGCTTTTATAAGAACCGTTTCTTATAAATAAACAGATAAAGTAAAAGTTTTTCACAGCTCAAACCACCAAAAAACCAAAAAAGCATTTATAACATTCACAGCATTCTGAAGGACAGAGTAATTGGCAGGATATTTGATATACTAAGATAACAAATCTGAAGGTCTCTTCCTCATTGGAGGACACCTGATATACATGCAAACGTACTGCTCTGCTGTGTTGACAGTGTTATCAGGCGAAGATAAACAAGATAAAAACAAACAATCCAAAAAAAAGCACTGTCTGCATATTGTTATTATTCAATCAGCTTACAATGATTCATGTCTTACAATGATTCATGTCTTACACATGCACAAATGCAGAAGAATAATCCCCAAAAGCCGTCAACGACAATACCTCATTACCCTTAAAGACAAATACCATAATCATTGTAGAAACCCAAACACTTATTATGACATCCAAAGTCTTTCACACAATACGCTCTCTTCCATAACCTCAAAAGACAACCTATTGTTTTCCCTATATTCCCCTGTACTGTTTATTTACTCAAGGGTGTATTTAAAATACCAGTGAAGGTACAGTATATCTTCCTGGGCTGGTGTCTGCAGGATTTACAAGCCCAGATTGCCTTATATTGACCAACGCCGCATCAATAAATTCTGGGAGTGGACATCTTCACACATTAACTTATATTTAGCCAAAGATTGAAAGTAAACATTCTGCATAACAAGAAGTTCAGTGGACTCTTGTTCCTAACTCCACACAGAAATCGATGAAGTTTTTACTCCACAGGGACTTAGCAGCCAGACTGTTTCATCTAATATTCCCAAATAAGTGCAAAATGACCAAAATGAGTTTCCTCTTTCATATCACACCGTGCCTTCTTTACTCTGTCAGTTGTTTACCAGGAAGGCCTTTCACCACTGAGTTTGTGACCTCACGTGAATTTTTTACCATATCCTAAGGAGGTAGGGTATGAGGTTTGCACTTAGCATACATTTGGCTTACCCTCGTACCCTCTCAACATTTTGTAACAGATCAGAGCGAACATGTCTTGCGCCATAATCCATTTCTTTACAGACATCAGAGGCTCAAAAAACCAAAGCAAATATGCCGTTAATGGCTTCAGGATCAAAACCGAGCTGCTAGCATGCTTAACAACTGGAAAAATGGCCCTTTAAGTGCCACAATTAAACCTAGGCATGATGCGTTAAACAATAGCCAGCTGGAATTTGCTGTGTGGCTCGCTCCCATTTTTCATAGGACTTTATAGGACACTGCAAGACTTGATAACAGAATGATGAGACATGCACATCAGCAAAGAACTGTATAAGCCATCCGGCACATGGTGTTTATGTGTGAATAATGCACAACTGAGCGGAATGCAATAAGTGCATGGGTAGGCGTCCTTCAGAGCTAATAAAGTCTTAGATGTTTAATCTTCAAGTTGGTTGTGATGTTGTACACAATTTGCCTGCATCACTAAACCAGCAATATACAGCCTGTGCAAAGCCGTGCCCTTTGTTTCTGCTAATGCCTCAGTTTTGCCATTTCCCCCTTCCGTGGGACGCTCCCTCTCTGGGGCCGTCCGCACCTTGGGATGTCTGCATGGCGGAAACTCCCTTCTATGGGAGCCTGACCTACTTTGGGTTGGCTTTCCTGCCAACGCGTGGTGCACTCTTCAGCAGGCGTGAATTCTGTCTTCTGACAGAGAGCCCTCCTGCTCGCTTAGGTGTATGAGACTCACTCCAGTGGAAATGTGCAAAAATTTTAGTCTCTGTGTGGGGACATCCAGTGGGGAGGAAAAAGTAGCAGTGACTGACTTTTTCTCAGACTTAAGCACATTTCAGTTATGTACACATATTTATATATACTCAGTGAGCAGTTAATTATGTTCACCACCCGTGAAAAATGGATCGCGCCTACAGACAGTGAGTCACATGGCCAAGCAGGCAGACAGGCATCGAGGCATTCAGTTACTATTCGATTGAACATTCAAATGGGCAAAGCGAATGGCCTGAGCGACTTTGATTTTCCGGTGTCAGGGCACCAGTTCTAGTTCTTCAAAAACAGCCGCCCTCCTGGACTTTTCACGCACAATAGTGCCTCGGGTCTACAGAGAACAGTGCGTGACAGAGATCGAAGGAGAATGGCAAGAATCCTGCAAGCTAACAGGTGGGCCAAATCAAGCCAATAATGGCGCAGTGCAGTGATGTGCAGAGCGCCAGCTCGGGAACTCGCAGCTCGCCTGTGAAATGTACTAGCTTCACAGTGGTTAAAAAGTGTTATCTGCTGTTTGTTATTTGGGTTATGGGTTCGCAAATGTTACACTGTTCCATTCTCTAGTTTATAGACTGTTGTTGTGCTGTAGGGTATTGGTTTTACGGATGTTCCTTAGGAGAAAAAAAAGCCTTATGAGTCATACGTCCCACAGATACCGCTATGTCTTATCTTTGATTTCATCCTCATCCTCTATTTTTGTGAAATGTCTTGCCAATATGCCAACAGATGGAATTCACTATTCTGTAAAAACCCAGTATGTCTAGGGCTCA
>JAOVYW010006060.1:0-11804 GCA_025775045.1 Hiodon tergisus
GGGGGGACTAACTCGATATTAATGCCTATGGATTTAGAATGGGATGTCATAAAAGCTCCTGTAGGTGTAATGTGTAGATGTCCCAGTACTTTTGTCCATATAGTGTATATCCAAGGGAATGAAAACCAAAAAAAAGTGTAATAAAGTCAAAATTAAACACAACATATTGGGGTGTTATGTCCTGTTATTGGATTTGCAGAGGTTAACAAAGCACTTTGTATTTTATTTTATTTGAAATACTTATATATATGGCCAGTCATATTTCCCCATTCCATCCAAGCCATTTGGGATGGACATTTTTCATCTCTATATGACTTCCTGGTTAAATAAAGCTACATCAATATATTATAAAGAGGCATATTTTGTCTAAATTGAAAACCAGTTACCAAAACCACTAATGAAAACTGAGATTCATTGTAGCTTGTTCCACTGCCCCAACATTCACACAAAGCCAGATCCACTGGCTCAATATTCACACAAAGCATGTTCCACTGTTCCAATAGTCACACAAAGCATGTTCCACTGTTCCAATATTCAAACAAAGCATGTTCCACTGTCCCAACAGTCACACAAAGCATGTTCCACTGTTCTACATTCACACAAAGCACGTTTCACTGTACCGACCGTCACACAAAGCAAGTAACAATGAATGTAGCAAAGGGGTCATTCACTTGAGGTGTTTCCCCGTGCTTTTTTCTTCTTTCCTTATGCAATGTATGTATTAAGGCAACGATTGCTTTAGCAATGTCAAGCATGATCTTTAAATACACTGCTGCATTGTGCTTTGTGACCTCCTTTTGGGTGGATTTGAATCTACATTCAGGTCTCGATGTCATTAGAGTAAGGATTTGCTATTGCCGACGACCGACCGTCCTCATTTTTAAATGTCTACCTCCAATGTACTGTCCAAGTATCAGCTATTACCCACCTAATCATTTCTGAAAATAAAAATGCAATTAATCGCATCAGACTTTTCAGTATAATTATTTTGACATTATTCATTGTTTATCAGACACTTTCTAGATTCATCCACATACACACTGGATATTTCACTGAAGCAATTCAGGTGAAGAGCTTTGCTCAAGGATACAGCAGCTAGGGTGGGATTATAACCAGCAACCTTTCAGTCATCAAACTGCCACTTCAATAACTACACCACCAGCAGTATCTGACAGAAAATAACAACATTCAATCAAGAGATTTGGAATAGAAGGTCCCTGCATTTTGGTTCTTTCCATATGCTCACAGATTATATAAAAATAATAATTATCCACATTAACCAACATAATATGCAATAGCAGGGCTTGCCAACCATCAGCGTATAGTAAGAAATTAAATAATTTTAATTTCACATATGCATCAGGAAATATATGACGAATGTATTTTTTTCTGTGTTCCATGAAGGAAGAGGGATGTTATCAAATGACTACTAACAGCCAAAATGACACTTTTTTCCTATTTCAGTTTCCTTGAACCATCATCACACTTAAAACCATTTAAAAAAAACTTAAATAAAGCAAGGCATTCTTCGGCATCTGAATATATGAATGTGCGTTATCTCTGGGACGGTCTGGCACCTGCAGCTGTGTTGGCAGAACAAGCTGGAGGCATGAGCTCACTCCCAACAAATAACCTTCACCAAGACAACTGGACAACTAAAAGAAAAAACACTTTTTTATCCTTTGTTTGAACTCACAACATAGACTGTAACCTCGGAAATTTGGTTTAATTAACAGTTCCTTTGCTGATTATTTATTTAAAAAATAAACAGGAAATATAAAAGTAATTTTTTGGTGCAAAGATTTTAAATGACCCTCAACATCGTTCAGATCATTAACTACAGACATTTTTAAAAGGTTTATATGCTTTACATGGAAAAGAAACAAGAAACAGTACCAGTCACCATCTCAACTCGCCCTTTTCCAGAGAAAGAGATTGAATACCATGATACCTGAATTAGATAGCTAATTGTTTAAATGTGTTGAAGCACGCAAGGAAACTGACGCATACGTTTATATAGAAACGATAATGCCATAAACTAACAGATAAAAATCTACCCTAGCAAATAATTCCATCCTAGAATAATGCAATTGAGTTCACTCTAAGAACCTCCCTGATAACAATGATCATATCTATTTTCACATGGATCAGCTTTCCCCTGTGTTTGCTTTTGCGTCAGTTCTAAATCAAATGATAAACTTTAATGTGTTCAAGATGGACATCTTCATGTCAATAACATAATCAAGCATGTTCAGCTTTCCCAACCTTCACACAAAGCATGTTTTTTCCAGTATAACTTGTTTTTCTTCTTGTGTAATTGCGAATCTAGCCTTGAGCAAATAATTAAAACGATTTGGTAAAACGGGTTCAATGGATCTTTGGTGTAAATCGATATAATTTAAATCTTCAGGGTTAATTTGGCACATGATCCTATAGCAATCAGTTTGGAGAGCTGCTGATCTTTAACGTTGATCCACACCTGACATTCACTAAGAAGATTTTTTTGACAAAGCTTTCATTAATGACATTAATGAGAACAGGTCTATTATCTTGAGTTTCAACATCTCAGATCACACATTGCAACTTATATTGCGAGATACATTTGTTTGAGTAAATTTTGTTGTCTGCCCTGGCTATCTAAGTCTTAAACTCCTCTAACAATTTGTTTAGTTTTATAACTAAAGACAGCCATCAAAAACTCATTATATCCATGATCAGTTTCAAATCAGTTATCTTAATTTTGATATCAATAAGTTCAATACAATTATGAGCATTAATACCTGCCAGAACTCCTGTAAGCATTTCCTTTTAAATTTCACAAACCTGAAAAAATACACAATCACTCCTCATAGATATCTAGACCAGTGCTGCGGCTAAGATTTTTATGCATAAATATCTTTAAAAAAAGATTCAAATAAAACATGTCAAGAATAAGGGATTCCTCTTTAAAGTGATCTACTGCATAGACACAAAGACATAGTAAATTATAAATCTTCATATTATTAATCCTTCAAACAGTAGAATTATAGTGTTCAGCAGGAGGATAGAGGTTGTGAAAATCCTAAAGGTTTATCTTATTTAGTCCGTGTTCCCTTATAGAGGGACTCAGCTTAATATGTAGGTGGTGACAAGATACAGCCAGCCTGCCTGTCTCTGGGGGTTACGTTAGAACTTTGTTAGCTAATTTATATTTCCCTGTCTCTGCATTCCCACTGTGGACTGATGCACAAGCAAATATCTTACATTTTCTGTAGCGAATTAGCTCTACGGAGGTGACACAAATTATGACCTGCACCCTTAAAAGAACCATGGATTTGATTTAATTCTATAAATGCGATCTGCAGATTTGTAACAAGGGAGCACATTATAAATGCATGTCCGCTTGACGAAGAACAGTAAAACAGCACAGTCAAAGATCATTATGAATTTTGCACAGAAGTACCTTCAAAAAGCCAGACAGTGCTTCTTAACAATCATATGGCAGTGTGATAACTTGTTTCCTAATCTAAGGCCATGGTCAATTATTGTACTTCAGTGGGGACAACATTGATATGGACATGAATCTTACAAGTAAAGTTATACCTGGCCCCAAAATGCAAACAATATAGTATCAAAGTGTTAAGAGTGCTTGATTTTGGATGCACTAACTTCCTAAATAAAATGTTTTAAATACATTTTAAAATTGTAAAACCCTGGATTTGCATTAGGCCTACATTGCTAGCATTACAGAATACCGTGATTTTGAAACCACCACATACTATCCACATTTTGAGATAACACTGTCGCCTATTTGATTATCAGACGCAACAGTGCAGTCTATGACATTCAAAACATTAGGGGGACGTCTGACTTTATTTTCCAAGAGGGTATCAAGCGCCATCCGCTGGCTTGCCACAAACACGCAGTAGGCAGCAGTACGCCATTTTTGACATCTCCACATTTCCCCGAAAGGAAACCCACCTCTTCGATATAACTGACGCTAAATCAGACAAACTGAAGAGTGCGCTGTTTTCATCCCGGAGACGCCAGGTGAGGAGCTCGCCAATAGCATAGCAGAGGAGGGTGGATGCTGTTGATCCTTGACGTCATGATGGGGAAGCGATTGGGGGAGGAGTGACTTTGTGGCTCTGGTGCAGCGGAGAGTGACAAGAGGATGAGAGAGGCATAGTCAGGCAGACTAAGATACTTGTTTATTATAGGGGAAAATAAAGCATTTATAAATGAAACCCGGAAAATAAATCTAGAAAACAAACGATGGGGAATAATGACTGAATACACGACGGTAAGACTGTTTATTGTATTTTAGGTATAGGCTTCCGGTAAATATTAAATATTTAATATAGTCCGATGTTTTAATCACTGCAGACCCGGAGCAGGTGCACCTGGTATTGTAGATGTAGTACGTGCCTATGTCAACTTGCATTTTGTCGGTTCAGTGTTTACTATAAAGTATGCAGACACCGCTTGGCGATATAACACCCGTGTAATGTGGGTTATGTTTTTTAAAATATTATTTATTTATTTATTTATTTTTAAATGTGACGGCACCTTGGTGCAGAGAGATATCAATCTAAGCAGCGAATGTTAGAAATGAAAGACGTGGGGTTGTAATATGTATTAGGATCAAAGGGTGTATCACAAGGCCATTGTGCGTTTAGATGGCTCGCTCCTTTCTGAAATGTAATTGTTTTACAGTATCTATGTCTGCTGTTTTATTTTATTGTATTTATTAGTGTTTAGGCGTATAGCAATATATTCGGTGTTCGGCATAACACTTCCCGTTGAGTTGAACGTGCATTATGGTTAGTGAATGTGCCTTCATTGGCGAGATCATATAGAATGCATCTGGCGTAGTTTCCTGTTAATTCAACCAAATATGACAGTGTTGACACGATTTACCCCTCCCCATTTTTATTAGTACTTTGATTCACATAATATTTAGTACGTTTTTAATCTTCCCAGATTATTATTTAGGAAATAATTTAACTTTGTTTAGCATCTGTACATTTAGTTTGTTTCCCTTCTGTTGTATACAGTGATTAGAAAAAAGATGCAGCTTTTGTCTTGTAGAAATAAATATTTATTTTAAAGAAATCGAGGGAATAGTTATTTTTATTTCACCATTGGCATTATAGAGGTGTAATAATTCTTGGCAATTTCTTTCACAAATGTTTTTGAATGTGTAATTCAAAGAGCACATGGAACCACAATTTTATTAATTGATTTTGATAAACTTTAATTCAGATTTGCTATGCTATTTTTCTTTCTACGGAAAAAAATGTGGGGTACAAAAAAATAGGAAATAGCACTGTTTTAACTTACTTTAAGTAGCCCTACTGAAAGTATGTCTGAGTGTTACCCTTTATTAAATATTGATTTACATCAAGCTTGTTATCAATTAGCCTTATTGTAAGGGTTTGGGTATTTAATGTAGACTCGATTGGCTGTGTTTACCTTCATTTTGGAATTTGTAAGAACTGAAAAATGGGTTGGACAGTTAATGAGAAGAATTTAAACTTCCTGACCACAGTGATGGACATGCTAAGCCTGGTGAGACACAACATGCTGCTAATAATAATGCTAAATAATACTGCTTTACTGCTAACAATACTGTTTTACTATAATAATTGGTATAGTGTGTAATTATGTACTATTTATAATAATACAATTAATCTTCTCTGAAATCTGAAGTGTTTTGTTGCGTTTAGAAAACCATTTAATTTCTGCTCATTGTGCTTTAGATATATCAGGGTTATATAGAAAATTTGCAAATATTGACCAAAAAAAATGCTAATTAAGTTTTAAGAAGAAAGCTATTTGGAGCTGCTGTTCACTCAAGACCAAAAATAATGAGCAAATTCCTTTGTTTTAAAATGTTTTACCATTATGATAATATTAAGTTCTCTCGATGTTACTTATCTGCATTGCTGTTGCTTAGGACAAAGCTCTGAGGACCTGACTGTAATTTCCTTCAGGCTAAGTTGTTTAAATTCTCATGTAATAAAAAAAGAAAAACTCTTGTAATATGATCATATAAGTGTATCTGACATCTTCATTATAACCTTGTAATATCAAGATCTGCCTTGTCTGAACTCACAGTGTTGCAATGTTGAGCAGTGAAACTAATAGTGAATGTACTTCTAGTGACATCTGATGAAAATCACTATGATGATTTTCCCTTACATTTCCTTCCAACTGTGTTACATAATAAATACGGTGCCCTTATTGCCACAGTTTTACTATAGGTTTTTTTCCCCATCAGATATGGGCTATGTTCCAGCCAAATCATGTGATCTCACAAGCATATTGTGAGATCATCAACAAGACTGCTACTTCAAGTATGTCATGGCCTGAAAGTGTCTATGAGTTAATGCTGTTGCAGTCTCTTATTATCCACTTACTCAGAGGCGGATTCATTAAAATGGCACTCCCACTATCCCATACTTTTCACTGAAGTCTTTTAATGTTTCTCTTCATGCAGAATGGGCATCATGGTGCATGTGCCAGACTTGAAAGAGAACATTGGAAGCACCTATTGTCTAGTATGTGATTCAGCCAAGTCATATACCCCGAACCTCCCCCTCCCCCCGAAAACATACACTCTGCACTCTCCAAACAAGATCTGTTTAAAGCTTATTACAAATTATAATTCTTAAAAGAAATTCAGCGATAATTCACAATCTATAGAAGACTGGAGGAAGACCTGATAAATATGAATAGCTTCTCTTAGGGTATTGATTCTACGAAGCAAGTCAGTAGAAACTGTAAACATTAATGGCACAATTATACGACCAACGACGAATTATAAAAGGTGCACAGATATTTACGTATGGTTGGTTGTATTTGCAATAAACTGTTTTATGAGTGGCAGACTGTAAATGTATTCACTTTCTATCTCATGGACATAATGAATTGTATTGAGCTTAGGATCTCTTGCTTCTTTCTGCTAGAAAGTAATTGTGGATGGTTGTGAACAGAACTACCGCAGCTCGTTTATTTCAAACAATCCTACTAGCATGCTTTTCTCAGAAGATGTTCTACTAAGGGTGTGATTGTTTTCAAATGCCTGATTTGTTGCAAGGCAGTGCATTAGTTGTGTATAACACTGTTATAGCTATTGATATTTATTAATCAATTATCAAACTATATTTTAAAAATGGTGTATCATTGAAGTCCGAGTCCATGAAATCTGGATTTTGTCCAAGTAAATATGATACAGTGTGGGTATAGTATGATCAAGTAGATCATGATGCTAAATTAGTCTCCTGGCACTGGTGAGACAGAAAGTTATTGAGGCTACAGAATTGAGGTTTTGTGTTTTTGTATTTAGACAATGCATCATGCATGCACCTGAAATGACTATGGATAATATTTAGTTTGCCTGGGGCACTTGCATTGTACTCGTACTCAAATACTTTTGCTGAATTTTGAAGTGGTAACTTTACTTAGTTGGAGTCATTTGCTGAACTATGAATATAATGTGCATTAGCACTATGCATACAAATTGTATTTGTAATACACAATATCATTGTGTACATGGAAAGAGGAAATAGGAATTTTTAATGGCTTGCAGTTTTTTTTGTTTGTACTTTTGTGACTAAAAATCTGTTCTGTTCTATTTTTGTCAAAATATTATTACCTCAAGATCCCTGTCAGAGAGATTGTTTCTTCATTCTAGTGCATTATGGAGCTAGGCTTTCATCTAGTTCATATTTTATAAGGTTATTGTTAGGAACTAACTTTTTTTGTTGTAAAATGTAAATGTATTCAGAGTCTATTTGTAGATATTACTCTAAAATATGTATTTAACCTCATTTAAAAATAATGATAAAAATTCTGTGCTAAGGCAGCCTGTCTCAGAATGGGACCTTTGCAATTAGTCTAGTCTAATCCTGATTTATTCTTCAAGTTCAATTTCTTATATGAAATGGAACAGGTCGAGTGGCCCATTGTAATCATTGATTTGTCCTGAAGCCGCTACACCCCTTTCAATTGTCTTGTGTTTCTTATAAACCTCTGCAGGTAGAGAAGCAAGGTCAAGTGTTTTGTCTGCTGGTACAGTGTCTGTGCCAAGGGCAGCAGGAGAGAGGAGACTTCAACCACTTCCAAGGATAATCATTGTACTGAAGCTGAATTAAGTAAATAATAGAATACAGTAAGAGTAAGAGAATATCCAGTATGCCTAGTTAGTCCTCATCAAGATCATGAGGAAATTAACATAAATACTAATGCCAACATACATTTTGTTGTGTTTTCTTATGTAATCTTTAATGTGATTACATAGAATAGCTACCCTTTTAAACCTTCAGTTTGGTATCAATGGATAAAAGGTTATGCAATTCTCAAAGGTTTACTCAACCCTTGTTTTCAGGGCATCTTCCAATCACGTGTATAGTTACGGCTAGACAGACAGCTTCAACATACTTCAACCTACTAAAGTAGTTTAATCGCTAAAGTACTAGCTTAAATGGTGAATCGTGTTAAGTGTTTCTCTGTGAAGCTGGAACAAAAAACAGTACTGGTCCAGAACTTGCTGAGTCAGGCAGTTATTGGGACATTATATTATTTTGTATGTTGGAGTTAAATAATGATTTTGCATTGCACAGGATGTAATCAAATGGAGATGAGGTCAAGAAGAGTGGTACTTGAGTCAGTGGCTTGAATTTTTGTAGTTTTTGTTGGTGCTTTGAAAGAGCTGTTTGTTCGTAATTGCATTTTATTTCCTTATTTCCAGTGCATAGAGATTCTTATTGGATTGTCAATGGCCTTCTCATTTTTGGGATGATTTATCACTAGGCCTATATGCATTAAAAATCAGGTCTCCTTATGAGCACGACCAAGCGATATTCTCCCTGCTCGCTTTGCAAAACAACAGGATTCTCCTGAATAGAAAATACATGGCGGCGTGGACATTTGAGCTTTGTGAAAAAGTCGTTTTTTTGGGAGGCAGGAGCTGATGGAAAGCAGGACTGTGCGCTGATACTGCTGAATGTGTATCTCTAGGGGAAGCCCTTTCCGACTGGAGTGCAGGGCACTGCTCAAAACCGGAGATACTATCACGTTATTCTGTATCTTTGAACTGAGTCGCTGAGTGTGAATCTTTTAACATGTGGTCCCTGTTCGTCTGTGGTGAATTACTTATGAATTAAATGGAGCCACAGTTTGGTAATTACCTAGTATTCATTTAATACTTGTTTAGACACACCCACACACAGGTCAATGAAGTTCAAACTTGTAGTATTGCAAAATAACAATGCCATTTCCACCTACCTATTGCTATAGCCTTTAATTAAACACAGTGCAGTTTTATCTGCCATAAAGTGGGCCAAAATAGATTTTCTCAACCATTTTTCAATTGGGAACAGTACCATGTACTTCCTGTTATAAACCTATGGGCCAGTTTCATACATTAAATTGTATTCAAAGGTTTTGTTCTTTATCCCATTCCATTAAAAATTTGTATTGAACGATTTGAATGACACTGATAGTTGCACGCCCACACACTCTCCTCAGGACATTTTTAAATCACCCCTGACGCCCGAGAACCCGGACAGATTCCACCTCCCCAGCGGCAGACGCTCTGGAGGAGACGCAGTGGTCGTACTTACTCCCCATCGCCTCCCTGGCCCTGGTGACGTGATGTAAATAGGCAGCAGTGTCTTCGCCCCCACACCGAGTACGCCCGGTGCAGCGAGCTCCCCCACAGCTCCCCCCCGGCTGATTTCGCGGTGGGCCAGCGAGACCGCGTGCTCCGGCAGCCGCTGCTTGGGGAGTGCGTGCCCTCAGCGCGCACCCCGCTCCGACGGATGGCCACCTACCCCTGATTGTGTCTGCCGGCAGCTGTGTGTCTCCGGCTGCGTCTTGGCACAGGCCTACCGGTGACATCTGACATTGACCAGCACTTCCCAGGGCTGCCAACCATCATGTCAGTATCTCCCACCAGCCTTGGCTTTCACTGATCGTAAACAGTTCTTCAGAAGCCACTTTCCTTAACCATGCGGCAAATGTTCTTATTGATTTTTACTGATGCTATGCTACTATATTGCTATATCCTGGATTGCTCTTCGAGGAGCCTCCTCCTTTAGAGGTTTAGCTGTAGTTTTCTAGTCTTCGCAGAATTTATGTAAAGTGGCGAATCTGTTCAAAAAACAGCCTAACCATCTCTTATTCAGGCCCTGAATCAATTCTCCCTGTGAGTTTTAAATGATATCTTGGGAAATAGTGGCTATAAATTGATTAAGATCTTAATCAAAAAACTATTTTATCTCAAGGTCATGTAATACATTGAGGGGAAAAGATAGCACATTCCTTCCAGAACTTTAATTGTATAGCACATTCCACAACATTCTAGCTATATAAATGAAGGCTTTGATATTTAGAAATCTGGTTTAGAAGTCTGTTTTATTTTTTAATGATCTTTTAAAAATATCATTGGCATTTGTGTTAATAAAATTAGTTGTTTTAAGTATAGAAACAAACAAAAACAATCTCAGTTAACCTTCTGTCTAAGTATTACCATGTTTCATGTATTCAGAAGTTAATTTGAAGCAACTGTTACCTTTCCATGTAGTATTGACAGAGAAAGGCTTCAACCCTTTAGTTTGGCAATATTCAGTGGTGGGAGGTTTGTAGGGAGTTGAAAAGAGTGATGAGTAGGTACTGGGAATTGTCACAAAGCATGTGTAAGAACATTTGATCCAACATAAATGTAATTTCAGCAGATATTTTTTTTCAGGTGTGGTAATTGCTTACTGAGTAGACTTGACACACATTACCCAAGATATCAGTAGCAACAGCAGTTGCCAAGTCCTGAGTTGGTCCTTTTGACTCCTTAAGGTGATGGTGAGGCATGTGTTTCAGTCTTATCTGGGGGATAACTGTATGAAATATGAAGACTGTTCAAGTATCTCCCAAGGCCCTCATCCTAAACCATAACCATCATTTTCATAAAATGGGACAGTGCGGCATTCAGCCAGCTAAAAGCGAACCCACGGTGTGGGTTGAAGCTGGAGTCAATGGTGTGCTGAAATTGTGAATGGGGAGCAGAGACAGCGCGAGGAATGGTCGGGTATCACCGGGTTGACGAATGGTCATCGGACAAAGAAGTTTCGAGGTGCCCTGGCATGGCCTGGAGGCTCGGCTGAAGTGTGGAAAATGGGAGCGAGTGGGCCTCAGGGGAGGCTACGCTCCTCGGCTGACCCTGCCAAGACGCAGGGCGGGCTAGTGGTCTTTCTCCACACTGTGATGAGGTCCCTCAAAACATCTGTTCTGAATGTAATGTCACTTCAGGGGTCAAAATGACAAAAAGCATACTTAATAGTCATTTTTTTTAACATAATCATTTTATATTTTATGTATAGAATAAGTAATTGCAGTCTGATCCCACGTTTTTGCTGTATCAAACCACTACTCAGTACAGCACAGTGGGGTTTATACAGTAGACTTAATTTTTTTAAAGGGGTTTGTTTTTCGGTGATTGTTTTTGGTCCCTGATTTATGGGTGTACTCCCTCCTTGGAGAGGAAAGAACCAGCAACTTCCATTAATCAAAGTCACACACTCACTGCATTAGAGGTGAAAATCCTGTTTCCTAATGCAGACTGCATCTGCAGGTTACATCATTAGTGCTGACACATGGTGCAACACACAAAGTATAGGAACATTTTGATTGCATATTCACATATTTACCTGTTTGTTTGATTGAAGAAAGGTGTTTGTATGTGTGCATGTCTGTGTGTGTGTGTGAGAGAGAGAGAGAGAGAGAGAGAGAGAGAGAGAGAGAGAGAGAGAGAGAGAGAGAGAGAG
>JAOVYW010006061.1:0-11804 GCA_025775045.1 Hiodon tergisus
CCGCATTTTGTGACAAATTTTTTTCATCAATATGCGTCAAGGCGCTGAATTACCGTGCTGCCAGGGAACGAGGAAGGCCTTCAAATGAAAACAACACACAGGTGAAGAACTAGGGGTTGCGATGACCTTGCCAGTGAAATGATACTTGCCCTCTCACATACACATGGGCACACACACACTTGCCCTCTCACATACACATGGGCACACACACACTTGCCCTCTCACATACACATAGGCACACACACACACACACACTTGCCCTCTCACATACACATGGACACACACACACTTGCCCTCTCACACACACACATGGGCACACACACACACACACTTGCCCTCTCACATACGCATGGGCACACACACACTTGCCCTCTCACACACACATGGACATACACAGGCACACAGTCACACACACACACACACCCTTACCCTCTCACATACTCATAGGCACACAGTCAAGCACACCCTTATCCTCTCACATGGTGAGGACTTGGTGGACAGCAATATCCTCAACATCGCCAGTTTCCACAAAAACTTCAACCCTTATGGCGGCATTGCTTGGAATTAAAGTATTAACATCATCATAATGATATATATGACACAACAAGACGTAGCAAGTGTGAAATACAACAGTATTTCCAGCAGAAAGAGTCTTTTGATCTAACAGTCTAGCAGGTGTGGCTGGGTTAGGGTTGGAGTGGTCCGTGGCTCTGATTGAACAGTCTCCGTCTTGTGAACCCTGTTGTGAACCACCCCTTTAATGTTTCGACGGCTCATGCAACAAACGCTCCGAGAGATATACTCAAACACTCAACAATCCTGCTACTTTATTCTCTCTCTGACCTCCGCCCTCTTCCACCCACCTCTCTCGTCTACAGCCCAGCTTGTCAAATGAACACACTTCAGTCAGAGGAAGAGGTGTTTGAAAAGTAAACGTCTTCCGTGAAAGTCCAGGGTACAAGTCAGAGATATGCACAAACTAAAATGTGTGCTTGCACACCTAAATGTTAGTACTTAATGTGGGTGAGGTTAGGGAGCATCTTTATTTATAGGACTAATATAGCAGATACCTTAACCAGAGACTGTTTTCATATCATGTTTTATTATGTTATTAATTTGAGTTTTACTTCTGTGCTGTGCAAGTATAGATAAGACTTTTGCACAGTACTTAGGCACATTTATGTAAAGTGATGATGCTTTCAACAACAAAATTAAATTTTTCTAAATATGAAATAAATACTGTTATTCATAGGGCAGTAAACAGTAAAATTCACCAAAAACAGCAAAAATTTAAATTATTATTTGCTGTGACCACCCTTTGCCTTTAAAATTGCATCAGTTATTTTAGGTACACTGTTGTGCAGTTTTATTAGACAATTGGAAGGTAGATTGTTCTAAGCACCTTGTAGAACCAGAGTTCTTCTATAGACTTTTGCTGTTTCACTTGCTTCTGCCTGTCCAGGTAATCCCAGAGAGCTTCGATGATGTTGTTCTTCTTTCGGACAAAAAATGAACATCAAAGACTACATTTATGAGACAAATTTACATGATCTACATGAATGTGGTTTTCAAACTGGGGTCAGTGAAAGGTGCCTAAGGGGTTTGTGGAGAATTCTAGAATTGTTTACTAGAATTGTTTACTCGTTGTACCCTTATCACTGGTGGGTCTGAGATGTATTAGCTGTTAAAAAAAGGGGTTCCCGAAAACATCCAAATGGACCTCTGGTTCCAAAAACATCCTCTGGTTTATAAAACACTCACTGCTTGGCCATCAGCCAGCATCGGCATCAATCAATCACCCACCGCAGAGCTGTCTCTGTCAAGAGATGTCTGTCACCCAGGCTGTGCACAGCAGGTCCTAATAAGAGTACAGAAGCCTTTTTAATAAGTTGTTTATGCTTTCAAGAGGACATAGACTTGTTTTTAACGAAAAGCAATAATTAGTCAGAATCACCAATTAACTGTCAGAATTTACTCTGCTAACACCAGAGGCCGCCACCCCTCAGCCAACCCCCCTGCAGTGCCTGTTATGCTGCTGTGCGTACTGGCACTCTGCCACGATTTCTTAACGCACCAATGACAGTGGCCCCACCCCTTAGTGCCTACTCTGCCGTCATGTATATTGGCAGCCAGCTGGGGGTCTAAACATGTTTACACAAGAGACTCTGTGCCCCAGTGCCTGCTTGGATTCAGTGTGTATTGGCAGTTGGGATTTCTTAACATACCATCCCCGATGGGATTTTGGTATCCATAGTGGTCCTGTGTCTAGCAGCCGTCACTCAGTACTTTTCAGCTCACTAACACCAATGGCCCCGTCCCCCGATGTCCACTTATCCACGCTGCCGAGTGGTAATGATAGGGCTGTGCTGTACCATGGACCGTTGTGACATAAATAACATTACAAGTTGACCAATCAAGTTGATTGGTTTAAGGTACAGTACAAGAAGATCAGTGGATGCCTCCTAGGGCTACGACAGCTGTGGACAAGTGGGATGGGGGGTAAACTGATCCAGAGTCAGTAAGGGAAAGTCGTGAATAGTCCCAGATTCTGACACAAAACTAAAGCAGGTTGAAAGTTAAATGAATCTGTGCCAGGCCATAATAAAACAGAACAATATACGGTATACTCCCAGACAGAATCCTTTACTCCTTCAAATCCTGATTGTCCCTTATTCTGTATACACAGACTGGTTATTATGATAGCTACACAATCTATTAAATCATTACGTAAGAAAATCTAACAAAATGACATTTAGGTAAAAAAAATCCACAGAGGGCATTACTGTAACTGGCAGGGGGGGGCATGTTAATGTTTTGTTAGACAGGTGAAGGTTAGAAAATAATTCCTGTTAATAATTTTCAAGGAGCCACCAGATCATGCTCCTTGTTTGATACGTTATTGATACACTTGCCCCCAAACCCGCGAATGCATCTATTTGCATTTCATCATTATATAACCTACCCCCACCCAGAGGTAGACCAGGGCTTTTTCTCAGAATCTACACTTGAACCCTCTGCCTACCATGATCTCTGGTAATGCCATCATTATTGGGACACGGAGGGACGACTGTGAGAGGCATCATCAGTTGATAATTCACTCATCCTGGTGAAAAGCATCATCAGCCTCACTCATCCTGGTGAAAAGCATCATCAGTTGATAATTCACTCATCCAGCTCCAGCCTCCAATTTTTTGTCTCATGCTGTGGGAAACATTTGAAGTGGACGTGATGTCCACTGGGGTACGTGTTGTGCCATATTGGTAAATGCTGATCAATAGAATTTGGCCAAAGGGTTGATTAAGGCACCAAGAGGGTTAACTCCAAAATGTCCGGAGAGGCAGCCATTTGTTCATATGTCCTCTAATCATTTGCATTTTAAACAATTGGTGATATGGATGTGCAGATACACAGCTGGTAACATCTTATGGAACAGAATAACAGAACAATTACAATTGCTAAATACACTATAACAATAGTAACAATAGTGTCTTAGCAGCTGAGCCTTCAGGATCACACACGCACACACACACACAAACACACAATTTATATATTACATACAATGATATAAAATGTATTAACTGAACTTTAAAAAAATCCTTATTCTTGTTTTTGTTTTTGCGTACATTATATGCTGCACAGTATTGTATACCAATATTAAAACCATTAACCGAACAATTGCTCCTCTTCCGCTGCGGTGACAAAACGCACCTGCAAAAGCAAAGTAAAGTCCGCATGTAGAGGTCACCTGGTTGCCTAGCCATTTGGAACATGAATCAGTGTGCGGCGCCTAGACAAAACTCCATCTAGGACGCTCATTCCTCTCACTTTCGGATATCCAAACACTTGAAAGTTAAAGAACATAGGCATATCCATCGAAATTTTAAAGCGATCCGAAAATGATCGCTCTACTTTTCCGACCGATACAAGACAAAAGCGCTGTGGACTACTCCTCTGCCCGCCAGTGTCTCTTTTGTGCGCATCTTCAGCGTTAGATCTTTTTGACTTCTGCACATCGGGTCCTTCTTCTATATATTAATTGGTTTACTTTTTGCATACCCCTGCGCATCTCGCTTTGCTGTAGCGACGCGCATATGTTTCCAGAAATTCGTTTTTATTACGCTTCTCACGTCAAAGCGTCTCATACTTAATTGTTTGAGCTTTTTGCCTTTGGTCGGGACACAAATATTACCCTATCCCTTTCTGTCTCTCAGAACATATTTCTAAAGAGAAGAAGCTCCGTTGTTCAAACATACGTGAGGTTTTACGAGCACACGAGACTTTATCTGCTCGCATAATCGTGATTAAAATATTGTTACACCATCTTACCTCTGGACTGGTAGCAAAGAACATTAAACCCGCTTCGACTTTCAAACATTGAGCGGAAATGTTTTGTTCATATTGTTTTTCTTTGTTTCAATGAAATGTTTTCCTTATTGGTAGATTTATTGCATAAAAACAAATTCATAGCCGTTCTTATGAAAAACACAAGACTACAACTACATCGTATATATATTTATATATATATTGTTATTATATATGAAAAAAAAAATATATATATATATAATTTACATATATATAATAACAAGTATTATAAATTAAAAATGAAAAACTTACCCAGGATTTTCAATAAGGACTCTCCTAACTGGATTATCCTGTTAGTGCGCTTTCCATGCAGAATAAGAATGGACCGTTTGCGTCTCCATCGTCAAACAATTTTCGTACGGCCCGCCTAAAGTGAATTCTGATTGGTTGGAATCATCCATTTGGACGAATATCAAAGAAACAGACTTATTTTCAAATCCTATATAGTCGAATGCTTTACCTGTATCTTCAGACTAATTATGTAAAAAATCAGATATTATCCTCAAATGTGTGTTTTGTGACCATCTGCAAACAAATGTATGTATGTGTTAAAGATTTAACATCTCTTAACATCTCTGCCAATACCCATTGAAAGGTAACATTAAAAAGCTACCTTCATGTCAACAAGACCAACACAGAAAATGCAACTGTATTTATAAATCAATGATATATTCATGCCTGCTCCCAATCACAGCGGTAGGCGGTGTTGCCAGCTCTGCCGTTTTTTGCCTCCTCTACCAAATGGACTCCAATTCTTTATGGGTCTGAGGGCCCCAAGAATTTCAGGATTTGTGAGGTATATATATATATATACATATTAATTTGTAACTTGAGCAGGAGAGTATGAAGTGCCCTTCAGTTTCCACCTCTCCTGTCTAATTTAGTATCAGTTTAGTTTTGTTTCCCCAATGCTGAATATATGCAATTTTGTTAATGGTATTTTTATAAATCTAGTTTGCAAGGTCACATTTTTTCCAGGCTTGGCCTATGCCAAATGGGACCAGAATTTGATTGCTTGTTTTTCCATTGACAGTGATAAAGGAAATAAATAAAATAAAGCTCAGCCATGCACACGTGATTGGGGGTGTTCCTATGGTTCCTATTTCAATAGGGTTTTTATCATTTTGATTGGACAGTGGGACCCATAAGACGTGGCCTGGATGGTCGTGCGTTTCGTTTTACACTGCTCAGGCTGTTCTGAGACATGAGAAGCAGAAACAAAAGAAGTAACCAAAATGGACGCCAATCACCAGGATTATCTGCGTCAATTCCGCTACTGGATTATTGGGGGGTGAACAGAGATGGCGGTGCATGGGGAGAGTTAAAAGAGATATCTGTATCCATGGAACATTTAATCTCGCCCACATCTCACACCCTGTAGAGCCAAAATGGACTCACGGACGTGGAATGCAGTAGGCATGAGCTCAGCAGGTGTGATGACCCACAGGAGAACTGAAATACCCTGGGGAGCCTCTTGGAGCCGCTTCTTGTTTTTAGCTGATAGGAGTGGAACCTGCTGTCACCCATTCATGACAAGGACCGACACCGTTCTGCACTGTTCTTTTCCCTTTTGGTTGTCCGCCTCATTCTCATCTTTGAGCTGTTTTTTAAGTGGCAGACGTAGAGCATGCTCAGTGGGAGAGATTGGAAGCAGAGAGAATGGAGATGTACCAAACAGTGCACCAGCGTATTCTGGAGCTGACCAAGGAGCGCGACCTCTGTGAGGTTGGGAAGAACTTCACAGAGAACGAGGAGAAGAACTTTTCCATCTTCAACTACATAGTCAAGCTCAACAGCAACAATGAGATCATTCAGAACAGTTTCAACAAGAGGAAGGTTGAAAAATTTGGGATACCCATGACAAAACTCGTTTTGCTTTGATTCAGTTTGGCTGGGGAATATCCAATGCAACTTTAAATACTCACCATTGGCAAAGGAGTGTCCAGAAAGAGGTTGAATTTTTGCTTTTTGATAGTTGACAAATCAAAAAATTGTATTCTGATAATGGATGTCAGTACAGCAAACCCACTTTTTTCACATGATCCACCCAGCTGTAGGTGAAGGGGTGGTGAACGGAAAAAAACCTGGGCAGTCCAGCTGTAGGTACAGGGGGGTGAACAGTAAAACACCTGAGCAGTCCAGCTGTAGGTGCAGGGGGGGTGAACGATAAAACACCTGGGCAGTCCAGCTGTAGGTACTGGGGGGGGGGTGAACGGTAAAACACCTGGGTAGTCCAGCTGTAGGTGCAAGGGTGGTAAACGGTAAAACACCTGGGCAGTCCAGCTGTAGGTACAGGAGTGGTGAACAATAAAACACCTGGGTAGTCCAGCTGTAGGTGCAGGGGTGGTGAATGGTAAAACGCCTGGGCAGTCAAGCTGTGGGTACATTCGGGGTGAACGGTAAAACACCTGGGCAGTCCAGCTGTTGGTACAGGGGTGGTGAACGGAAAAACACCTGGGCAGTCCAGCTGTAGGTACGGGGGGGTGAACAGTAAAACACCTGAGCAGTCCAGCTGTAGGTACGGGGGGGTGAACGGTAAAAAACCTGGGCAGTCCAGCTGTCGGTGCAGGGGAGGTGAACGGTAAAACACCTGGGCAGTCCAGCTGTAGGTACGGGGGGGTGAACGGTAAAACACCTGGGCAGTTCTGCTCTAGGTACAGGGGGGTGAACGGTAAAACACCTGAGCAGTCCGGCTGTAGGTACGGGGGGGTTGAATGGTAAAACACCTGGGCAGTCCACCTGTTGGTGTAGGGGTGGTGAACGGTAAAACACCTGGGCAGTCCAGCTGTAGGTACAGGGGTGGTGAACAGCAAAAACACCTGGGCAGTCCAGCTGTGGGTACATTCGGGGTGAACGGTAAAACACCTGGGCAGACCAGCTGTAGGTGCAGGGGTGGTGAACGGTAAAACAACTGGGCAGTCCAGCTGTAGGTACAGGGGTGGTGAACGGTAAAACACCTGGGCAGTCCAGCTGTAGGTGCAGGGGGGGTGAACAATCAAACACCTGGGCTGTCCAACTGTAGGTACGGGGGGGGGGGGTGAACGGTAAAACCCCTGTGCAGTCCAGCTGTAGGTGCATGGGGGGTTAACGGTAAAACACCTGGGCGGTCCAGCTGTAGATGCAGGGGTGGTTAACTGTAAAATACCCCAGAAAAGCCAAGCAGTCCTGTTGACTGTTTTGGGGTATGAGCAATGGCGTAAGTCCCTGGAACCGAAGAAGAAGGCCATTGGCTTTCTCTTTGCTAAGATGAACTTTGACCCCTCGCCCATCCTGGCTTTGTCTGGTAGCAATGAGGTCACGGACAACAATTTCCACCTGTTCATTGGTATGCTGCCCTATTCAGCCCTTTGAGTGACACAAAACCTGTTTACACTTACTCTTATTCTACCTTTAACCGAAGTGAATTATGGGCCTGTGAAGACAAAATATATTTGTCAATAGGCCATGTCAGTAGCCATGCTACAATGCTACCAGCAGACATTGTCCTGGCGACGGGTGGATAGGGCTGCCTCTGAGCAAAGCAGTTTTTTTTGTTGCCTGTCAGAGGCCCATTTTGCCGTCGTTTTCCTCCCCAAGCTGTCATGGAGAAGACAATGCTCCAGCTGCAGAAAAGTCTTTCCACGGTCACCTTGAAGATTGCTAAAGAGGCGACTTTCCCCCGCCACCCCCCTGCTGGCCAGCTATGAGCTCATTCTCCTAGTGACACAAACCTCATTCACTGTGCCTTCCAGCCTGGAAGACACTGACATCCCCTCCCTGCAGGTGGCAAGTGAGTGGCAGTGATTTTTGTTTCATGCTGTTGTTACGAGGCCAATTGCAGTCTGTGGTCTGCTCCATTTCCTGGTTGATGATATCTCCACAAACTAATAGTCAGATCATTGATAATAAAACTTTGTAAGTGATTCCAGTTCGGAATGTCTCACCAAACCTAACCTTATTACTTTCACTTATTATCTTGGATATGTCCCCACTGACACGGGAATGCCATCCGTGTGTGCATTGTTTTTCACACAGAACGTTTTATTTAGTCCCAAGCTCGTTTCTGCCCATGTTTGACGGCATGTGGTCCTGAACTCACAGGAAGTGAGGTTCCGCTGGACATGCAGGCTCTGAGAGAGATGCTGCTCCACTTGGTGGTGCAGGCGGAGCAAAGGAAATGCTCAGAAACAGCCAAAGGCCTCTGCCAAGTCAAATGCTTTTTCCCCCCAAGTCTGCATGAGGGGCTGGGATTATTGCAAGCTGCGCATCCTTGGGTCCCACAGTTTGTATTGTGAGCAATAAAGCTGGTGTTGCCAAGTCATGTGTTTTATTCGCTCAGAAGATTTAACAGGTTTGAGTGTTAAGGTGACATTTTCTCTGATCTTTGTCTATATACTGATGGTTTTGATATCACAGTGGTCCAAATGTGCCGCTCGTTGTCCACAGAATAATCTTCTCCATATAACATCACATCTAGCCTGCATTTACTGCCAGGTAAATACTGAAGCCAATTCATTTTTTCCCCTGCTCTAGTTCATACCATATGGGGTGAACAACCCATCTGGAGCTTTTGAACAGTAAAACACCAGATCAGCCCAGCTGTAGATGCAGGCGTGGTGAACAGTAACACACCCCAAGGCCACCTGGAACGTGAACTTATGAACCCTGGATTTGCACTGCCAGCCAGGTACCCAAGCTAACTAGCTAATGTCAAATCCTTTTGCCCATGCCAGCTGTTTTCGTCACTCTGTGTGACGGGCTGGACAGTGCTACAATTGGTGCAACAATGGCCCCCACACCTCTGAATTCGTACTGTTGCAGCTGGCCTTAGAGTTGATTCTATGCATCAATGTACAAGTGGTCAAACACTCTGCCTATAGGGTCATTGTAATGTGAGCCCCACCACCTGCTGGATTTATGCATGGGGTATGTAAAGACTGAATCAGAATTCCAATATCGTCATTTAAATCCACAAGTTGGGGAACAATCCAGTTAAAAATTCACTCACAAAAAAAAAAAGGTATGGAATGTGTATATTTTCTGTTGTGCCGCCAAATATCAAAGAACTCTCCACTGAGCGGCATGGTCTGTTCAAACAACGCCTCTGACTTGGAAGACCGAAATCCGGAAGCTTTATCATCGCGGGGTATTTACATTCTGCACCTTGTAAGGAAAGTGATCGATTCGGGTCCTCTTTGAAGAATGACACAAGGCGCCCAGCCGAACACTTTATTCTGATCAGCTTCAGTCTCTGATCTTGAGAAACATAATGGGTTTGGTTTTGCTTTAGATGACTCAACTGCCAGGGAATGGCCTAACCCTGACAAACAGCCCACATGCTGGCCAAACAGTGAACACTGTGTGAACTCTGTGGGAAAAGCGCTACTGCGGAGAAAAACAGGACTTTGTTGCATAGCATACAAAGCACTCCATACCAATGAACTATCCTCTTACATAAACTCACCCAGAGCTGCGAATGTGTCCCTCAGGTCATTCTTGTCAATGAAGCCATCTCTGTTTTGGTCCATGATGGTGAATGCCTGTCCAAAACAGGAATGGCTATTAATGGCTAAAACAAAATACAATGTCAGCTCAAAAGTATTTGTATGTCCCCAAAGGTGGTAAACTGGTGT
Source organism: Hiodon tergisus (assembly GCA_025775045.1). NCBI lineage: Eukaryota > Metazoa > Chordata > Actinopteri > Hiodontiformes > Hiodontidae > Hiodon > Hiodon tergisus. The sequence goes on from JAOVYW010006061.1 coordinate 9,975, forward strand.
TGCTGTCTGTAGAGATGAGGAAAGCCTTTGGTTGGAATTGGGAAGCAGATTTATGGGTCTAGTATGCCTTCCTATGTTTCTCGACCTGTTCTGAGAAATCATGTGATGTATTTATCATCTAACAACACCAATGCACAACATCAGGCACAACAACCGATTTGTCTGCTGCTAAATCCAGTTCCTTCCTCATTCTTTGACGACACAGTCTTCGTACTTTATGGAGATTCCTCGCTCATGTGTTAACACGACTCTTCTGTCCCACCCTTTCCAGGCAAGAGGCCTCAATGCGGAAAAGCTTCGCTTCCCTCAGAACACATATTTTAGCACTCTTCAATTTTCACACTTACACAAAAGCCTGCCTCCTGCCAACTCTTTGGGACTGATCTCTGTCCGCACTTACTCAATATGGTCTCCTGCCAACCCTTATCACTCTTTCCACCATTCCTGTTGGGCACGTTGTGTGGTAAACCAGTCCGGGGCAACAGCAGCCCTGTCAGTCATACAAGTCTCTCTCCTCAATCTCCATTTCTGATGTCCGATCTCATTGAGTGAGGGTTTTCCTAAAGACCCAGGACCTCACTGTGCCGGCTGTGTCCAGAATGATACTCTGATCTGCACTGACACAATTTTCCTGTACCTTCAGTATTCTCACAGCAGGGAGAAGAAGAATATAGTTACCCTAGTTAACATAAGTAGTTAATAAAAAGATAATAAGTTCTCAGAGAGACAATCTTTAGCGATGTTCTCTTTCTCCCTCTTTGTCCTGACTCTCTGCCTCTCTTTCTCTGTATCTCTTGTTAAGTGGTGCACAGTATTTCAGTCAAGTGATCAGTGATAATGCAGCAAAAACACAGCGCAGGACCATTGGATCTCACACTCCAAGGACTCTTTCCTGTGCTCTGTCTTATGCTGCCAACCTCCTTGCCAGTCTCTGTGTTGTTATTTTAAGGGTGGGTGAACTCAGAGGAACCTGGTGTCCTCACCTGGCATTTGTGTTTGTGCAGAGCTGGTGGTAAAAATGTTCACTGCTGCCTTTAGCTTCAGTGTGGGTGGGAGTGGGGGGTGGGTCCTGGAATGGGGGCTTGAGGTGGGGTGGGAGTGGCACCCAGCTGTAAGGGGTCCTGACTCTGAGGAGAAGAAGGGTCTATGCATAAGCACTTCAAAGAAAGACTGGAGCACAGCTCAGATTAAAGCCTAGCATGTATCAAAGAGCTTCGGGAGGTCTTCAACGCAGGTGTGTGAGACTGTGCGTGTATAGAGGGTCTGTTTGTTGGTTCAAATGCATAAAAGTGGTCGTTTAGAAAACGTACAAATGAATCAATCAGACACTCAGCCGCTGTGAGATTTTGAATTTTTTTCAGAAACTCAGCAACCTCTTTGATCTTATGACCCTTTTTGATCCTCCAACCATTAAATGACCGTCCTCTAAGTGGATGTGTAATCAAAAATGAACAGTTAAAACGAATAGTTTTTCCTAGAAACCCTCGTTTACTGCACTGTCTGCTAAGATTGTCAGTTGTGTTTAAAATTATGAGAGGTGAAACACTTAGGGTTGCTGTAAGTTGGAGCATGTTGTGTAACTATCTTTGTACTTGTCCGGCGTACGTCAGACCATATCGATTCAGCTAGACATGTGGCAGCGTGGGCCTGTTGTCAGGGGCGATGCCGTGGAAACGACCTGGTCCTGGGGGTCGCTGGGGTAACGGGGCGAGCACAGACATACCAGTCATGCCCTTCATTCTTCAGTCAGAGCTATTGATCTGCCCTGACAATTTTGATGAAGAGATAAGTTGTTCAATTTCACTAAGCTCAACAGGAGAAAAGTTCTGG
>JAOVYW010006064.1:0-11799 GCA_025775045.1 Hiodon tergisus
CCATATCTTCCTCATCCCTTCATTATAATGTCAGATTATACCATACCATATCTTCCTCATCCCTTCATTATAATGGCAGGTTATACCATACCATATCTTCCTTGCTTGTGATACTTATGAATTATTTCATACAAAGAGTATACTTAAGTATACTTAATAGGTCAGTCTGCTTTCAGTGTTTTTAACATCCTTCTTTCGAAATAAAGACGTTCATTTAAGTTCATGTAAGTACATTTATTTTTAATTTCTTAAAATTCTGCATGCATTTATTGGTGATAACCTAAAAGACACAAATGATACAAAACAGGCAAAACACATACTAACAAAAAAACACACACTAACACACACAAACATACCACGGCAAATAACCATCACATTTTTATTTTTTAATACACATTTTTGGAAGAAAAAAATCATGTAAATAACAGAACAGGTTTGAAAAAATCCAGATTTTGAATACTTTCATTTGCAGGGAATTAATTTTCCCACGTATATATTAAGTAAAGTTGAGCATGATCACTCATATCTGTGGTTGGTACATATAAAAATATATATTTAAAAGTTACATGGAGATGTATTTGTTCACTTTACAATTCAACTCGTAAGATTTGGGGTAAAAAGAGCTTTTTTAACAGTAGGATGACAACTTTGGCCAGGTAAAGCTTCAGCTGGTTTTAGGTTTAAGTGTGCATCTGAAATCCCTCCTTGTGCACCCTGAGTCAGTTTTGATTTTGAAGAGTCACAGGAGCATACGTAATTTTTCAATGAGAGAACAGACCACTAAACACACAAGGCGGATTTAGGTTTGTGTCAGTTCATGAGCGCAACGAAAATATCTGATAAAAATGATTTTTGAACTACTGTTCGTACAATTCAAATATTTCCATCAATAAAAAAGCAGAATATTAGGCTTCGCCGAGACTTGAAAATTTTTGTTTAACGAGCAGGCGGTCAAGTTGTCAACATTTAAGAGCCATGTTAGGTATTGTCGCAACTTTTCGTGAGTTGCCATTGGTCTTAAGTGGATCGGATCGCACCCCTCCAACCGGTCCCCCTACTGCAAGGTGGCAGGGATTTGGTCCAGACTACAAAGAGGTGGAATGGAGGATCTCCCCCAACTGATACTGGGCCTGGGAGGAGGCTGGGCCGTGCTCCTCCTGGCCTCGGAAATTACGCTTGTCAAACTCAGAGGTGATCTCTAAGAGGGTTTTCCCCTTGGTCTCAGGCAGCACCATGCCAATGAAGAGGGAGGACAGTAGGCAAACAGCGCAGAAGGGAATGAAGCAAAAGTGACCCAGCCCACTCTGAAAGAAAATATACAAACAAAAAAATGACTTTTGGTGAAACAGAACTGTAACATTGCGACGACAATTTAAATAGGTTAATGTACTCGGATTGGTTGTTAAAGAAACATAACCCGAGATTGTTGTGAAGAACAGAATAAGAAAAAAAGCTACATTCTAAAAAAATTGTCTAAAGTCTAAAGAGGTGTTTCCAGGTGGTAATAAGAGACAGGGCAGCTCTTATATTTGAAAGCAGTTTATACCACAGTTTTGCAACTAGATTGAAGATTGAAAAGGGCAGGAAAAGGAAAGGATTTATTACGAAGACTAAAATAAGTAGAAAGGTTAACTCAGTGTCAATGCAGGAAACTAAACAACAAAGCAGGGTGGGATCAGTAAACAAGAGAGGTGATAGGCTGAGGACCAGTCATCTGATCTGACGACGATCCAGTCAAGCAGACTGCAGGAAACGGAATGTGATATTAATGACCCACAGCTCCTTCAATTGTTTTTTGGAAAGGGTTGGATGAGACTCAGCTGTAATTTATGAGATCAGAGGGGTCTCATACATTTAGCTTATGGGGCTGTCGGGGGACTGTGTTCTCACCACGAGGAAGGGAAAAACCATCCCCACCAAGAAGAGGTTGAACCACATTAGGGACCCTGATATCATGTAGGCAGCAGGCCGGGAGCTTTGATTGAAAATTTCAGTTGGTAAGATGCCCGTCACACCAGCTGGGGAACATAACACAGACATAACTACAGATAAATGGGCTTAAGCTCTGACTTGCTACAAAATGGCTAACAGTTTCATGGCGGTAAACACAATAAAGAGTGACTTAAGGACAAGTTTTCTTGCATTGTTTATTGAACCAATAAGGTAATGTACCACGCCAACCATCTTAGCAAATACATTGACTATAATTTGTACGTTTTAGAAAGAGTTTATCAAAACAAATAACTCACCCGGACCCATTCCAAAGCTGAGTATATAGGAGAAGATGCAGGTCATACTTAGGTAGGGCATTCCGGACACAGAATCCTATTTTTTGTCAAATGGAAATCCAATAATTTATTATTGTCAGACTCTGTGTGCGGTTTGGTTCAGACAAATGTATCAAATTGTATCAGTAGTTTAAAGAAGGTCAGATTTATGAGAAACGTGATTAATAGCAGTAGTAATAACAACAACAAAAACAACAGTTGTGGTAGTTGTTTTTGTTATTATCATTATTATTGTATTAGATTAATGAATTACATATCCATACCTGGAGTGACAGGGCCACTGTGAAGACAACTGCCCAGCAGGCCATGAGAACATATCCACCAATCAACAACACCCTCCTGCCAAGACGCTCAATCAACAGGTTCTATCAGGGAGTGGGGAAAAAACCACTTTAAAAAACCACCTTTAAATTGTAACCATATAGCGTGCAAGACAACGCTATGGGTGCCAGTCTCCCAAAGTAACGTAATGTGAGCACCATCTGAAACTGTGGGTTTAAGGATTATCAAACAGGACCTGGAGCTTGAAGAAATATTCTTTCTCCCTACAGTGGAGGTTACATAACCTAGGAATCTGCTCGAGAAAGGGGATTAGTTCATACTTACACACACTATTGATGTTGTGAATTCACAGGTGCCTGTACCAACTGTCAAATACTGGATTTTATCCACCGAGATCCCAGCTTCTTGGAACACATAGGATGCATAGAAGTAAATCTTTTGGGAGAGAGAAAAAAACAGTGCTAGTATAAGTACAAAGAGACCTGTTCTGTTTCCCCCCCCAATACATTTAAAGTTCATGGAAGCTAAGCTGATTAAACAAACCTTTTTGGACCTCAAACTCCAATGTCCCCCCCCCCCCCCACTGTAGCTGCCAAAGTTTCCGCATAAATCTGTTTTGAGTCGGCTTTAATTAGTTGTACGGCTTGCCTGGGAAATCCACTGCTAAATGTTAAGTGCAGTGAAATACCTGTGCCATAGTTTTAATAATTTGGTCATCTAGCACTTTGATCAAAGAGCTAGACAAACATCTCGAAGATTTATTCATATTTTCTCCAGAGAGAAACAGTTTCACCACTACTCTATTACTTCCAGTCATAAAAGTGTTCCTAGGGTTGACGTCCCAGTTTCAAGCCCTGTCTTCTCCCGACATTATTAAAGGGCACAATTAAATGAATTACTGAACATTGAGCTTCATTTATAACTTACTTACATCTCTTACTTATAGGACAACCCCACCCCTTGGATGGATTGTCCCAGTTTCAAATAACCATGAAAAACAAAGTGAACAAAAGGGTACCGAACGCCCTGAACTTGGCAGAATGCTTTTACTCTGATTAAGTTGTGCAAATCATGCATTGCACAATGTCCCAGTGATTTATAAAATTATAGACTCTGCGTCAGTCAAAAAGCCAGCAGCAATTTTCTTGATAACAGCTGTGGAGAATTCCAGACTCAAAGCCTAAAAGCTATCAGGTGATCACAACGATCACTGTGTGCACCACACTACCTCTGAGCCCATCACTCACAGAATCGTTCCCACACAGCTGCATGGCACTGCTGATCACCATGACGGAGAGCAGTTGCCAGCGCACACCGCGGTCCTGAAACAGCTCCCATGGTCTCTTGGCCCGCAGTCCTTTGGCTGCTGTCTGCTCCTGGAGGATCTCATCCATCTCGGCAGGCTGCACATCACAACCGCGCAACTGCTGCAGGGCTGCAGAGAGGTGTTTAAGGGGGGGACCAGACTCAGCGCAAACACAAAGGTGTCACGAATGTGCAGTCGGTCCACCGACTCTGTACCTCGACCAATACCAGACATGTTACTGAGGCCAATCAACCAATCAAACATCCCCCCCCCGGTTGTTTGTTTTAGGTATCCCTGCTCACCCTTGATGCAGGCCTCCTTGTCACCCCTGTCTATGAGGAGGTAGCGGGGGCTCTCTGGGAACCAAGGCAGGGTAAGCAGCTGCACGAGGCCCGGAACAGCATTACTAGCCAGAAGGAGTGGCCAGTAAGGCTCACTTCCCAAAATCTCCCTGTGTAGAGACAATTGTAATTCTCATCATCTCTGTCCTCCTCCTCCTCCTCCTCATCAGTACTTTTTGGGAATTTTGTGTTATTCAATCATCAGAATGCTAATGTTTTAGCAAGCATTAACATAAAAAAGGTTATAATGACCAAAATTGCTATGATCAAATTGTTCCTTTACTTAGTAGACACACACAATAAACATGTTTGCCGTGTTTGCTGGGTCAATTTGTCACTGCAAAAATTCATACGGCAGTGTCTTAGTAAGGGTTAATATCCCTAAGCTACCAGTCTTCATCAGCAATGAACCTCCCTCATCAGATGTCTGTAAATTATTTAGTTACATATTGAGTCATCTCTCATCCAATATTCGTGGAGGGGTTCTGAAACAGAAGTGCTTGTTTTGTTGGAGCCTTTTCTGAGCCTACCTGAGACCCACCACCTGCCCCAACACCAGCCCGAAAGCAGTGAAGACAGCAGATGACAAGGCAACAGCTCCTCGCAAGTGCTTCGGAGCACTTTCTCCAAAATACATTGGCTGAATGTTCATGCTGATCCCTGTGTAGATGAAGGAATTAACATTTAAGATCCATCTGCTCTGTTCGTTAAACTTTGCGTATGTATTTCTCCATGATTATTCAAAATCTGTACATTAAGACTAATTTTGGATCTCTGAGAAAATGGTAAAATCTAGTTCCATGTCTTGCCCAAAGGTAACTATGTTTGGATTCATTACAAAACTAATGCTCGGTGGTACTGCCACAGACCGCTCTAAACTGCATTATGTTTATACATAACCATCACAGTGAATCATTGCAAAGCCTGAATAATGATTCCCAATGTCTGTGACACAAATCTTACTTTCGAGCACATCAGTATATGTTTAACTTAATATTTCCTTTGGGGAAGGGATGTTGCAGATGTCTGACATATTGACCATTTCCAGAGCTTTGCCAGAGCATGTACACATTACTTTAGTTAACAACCTCATTGACTTGTTTAATCTACGAACAATGAAGAGTTACATGGTGGGACATGTGAAGAGAGCACCTCACATCAACGTCAGTGTTATAAATCATTCTAAATGACCTACCACCAGAGACCTGTCTGTCAGATGGATTATGTCACTTGGTTATTATGAATGTGTTAAACATTGCATGTTTCCATAATTAAAATCCTGTTATACATCAATCTAAATTCTAAAAGTTATACTGACTTTCATTAACTGGATAGGGACTTTGTGGGGCCTGGGTTGTAGCCTCCCAATCTTTAATGAATGACACATACCGGCATTGATCCCCACCAGAAGACGAGCGAGAATAATCATCTCAAAGGACTTGGCAGCTCTGCTAGTCCCTGACAGTGCTGCGCTCAAGAATAAGAACACATTGTTCATCAAGAGCGACTTCTTCCTAAAATTGTCAAGTCGAGATCAGGGAAGTCTGTTAACGTTTCTTCATTCCAAACCCTTTGTGATTTTTTGATTGACTGGGATGTCACACAAAACTAGGGGAGCAGAGAAGATGTTATTGCCTCTTTTGCGCAGTGCTGCGTTGTACATGTTTTGACAAAATAAAAGCCATTAAAAGTTAGCAGCACCTAACGTTACCTTCCATAGCGGATGGCCATAGGACCCGCCAGCAGTGCACCAGCCATCCCACCAAGTGAGAAGACAGACACGATGAAGGTCCATATCATCATCACTTGGTAGACCTCCAGTTTTAAACCCCAGCGTTCCTCACACGTGCTGTTTATAAACCTCTGGATGTACTGTGAGCAGAGAGAGGCACACTGCTATCTTATGCTATCTTAATTTAAATTTGAAAATAATTCAAGGTGTACGCTCTCCAATTCCTCAAGGACATTATTACTGTAAAACACCAGACAGCAGACTTACAACAGTAGGTGCGTTGATTATGGCAATGTTGTAGCCATACTGAAGAGTACCACCAATGGCAGCTGAACACACTGTCAAAGCCAAGGTTCGAACATTACCCTGTTGACACAAATTATAAAAACTTAACACATTTAATTGAATGATAGAATCATGGTAGAGGTTATAATTTAAAATTGTATTGTAATTGTATTATAATGTAGCTCAACAGGGTAGAGTTGGGGAGAAGAGTTAAGAATACAGGCAACGCGTGCAACGTGTTTCACCTGCGTTACTATAAAACAGGACTATAAATGAATCTGCGATTCACGGCCAATAAGATTCCAGAAAATATATTGCAACACAAAGTCCCTGCAACTGCTCACATAACGACTGCTCAACAATCTGCAATTATAACTAAAATAGATAATTCCAAAGCCTAAAATACATTACGAGACAGAACTGCTTCCAGATACCATGCAATAAACAATGCAGTAAATACAAATTAAATTAGATACCTTGTCCTTTTGACGATCGCGCATTTTACATCCAAAAGTTTTTAATGTTTTTTTGTTTTTAATAGAAAGGAAATAAATGGAAGTCTTTGGTCTTCTGTGCGGGGAGTTTTCTATTTGCAGCGACTTGCGTTGGGGTCTCCTATTCAATCCTCTGTCACCATAACCCGGTTTGGGGCGGTCCTGAACACTAGCGTGTGAGTGAGTTTATGTATGCGCGCCTGTGTTAATAATCAATGCAAGCGCATTTAAATGCCTTTTGACTTGTTAAAGCAACGATAAGGCAATCATAATTAAATCAAGGAAACTTGTTATTGTTTTTGTTTTTATTAAGCCAGATGCACTCATTTTATTTAACATTTGTGACTTAATTATAGTGAAGGTAATTCATTATATTAACATTTGTTTACCAACAGTGCAGCTACTGGATAAGCTATAGGTTACACGTGTTTCCTCTCTGCCACAGGAAACAAAATAAGATACATCTGAGATACATAATTTTCAGCAAATTACAGATGTCGCTTCTTTAGGATATTCTCTCCTCCGTTCTCAGTACGCACATTTGATAAAAGTGCACAAAAGGGGTTGGCTTTACGGTATGGACAGCTGAATTTCCATCAGAGAGAAAGAGATCAAGTATCTCTCTTTCTTTCTCTCTCGCTCTCTCTCACTCTCTCAGGTCTGCTGCCCCCCAGTGGTCGTTCTCTTCTTTCCTACCTCATCTGCATAAGGCAGAGCTGAACATTCAAAATAAAAACAGCAAGCACAAAAAAGATGTGACTAGAAGTTCTAGATAAAACTAGACCTAAACCATCACAAAACATACTACATGGCCAAACGTATGTGGACACCCCTGGAGATTAGCGGATTTGGCTATTTTAGCCACACCCATTGCTGACAGGTGTATAAAATCGAGCTCACAGCCATGCAATCTCTGGAATAGCCCGCACTGAAGAGCTCAGTGATTTTCAGCGTGGCACCATCATAGGATGCCACCTGTCCAACAAGTCAGTTAGTCTAATTAAATGCTGTTGTTGCAAATTAGAAATGTCTCGGATCAGTGGTAGGCCACACAATAATAGGACTGCTGAGTGCTGCAGTGTCTAAGGGGTAAAAATCATCTGTCCTCAGTTGAAGCGCCTGTGCAGTGCAGTGCTGTTGTCCCCGGGGGAAGGGGCTGGGGAAGTGGCGGTGACCCCACGTAGTCAAGACACTTCTGCTCCTCCTGCAAACCTCGCAATCACTACTGCCAGTCTGAAATGGTAACAACAATCAGCTCTGCATTGAATGGAAGGAGGAACCCCACCACAGAGCCAAAGCAATGGCGGCGTTTCCTTCACCGCAGGCAGACACAAGGCTCAAACGAGTTCATTTTGGATGCGGTTGATGCTGTCTCAAAACATCTCAGGCTTCCTCCCATGTAGCCACAAAAGCGAGGCGTTGTCAGTCGCTCAGGACCCTGTCCCTCTCTTTTGACTTTACTCCTGGGTTTCGGAACTGAATTGTTGCGTGCAGGACGTTCCCAGTTCCCAGCATTTTAGCAAAGCAAAAAAAATAAAAATACAAATCAACTAAAAACAGACTTTTCTGTCTTAGAACCCTCCCCCTTTCACTTACCGCCCTGGTGTCAGATTGATAGTTACTCTTTTTGATGCATTTTTCATTATATTTTAGAATGGTTACATCTGAAAAAGAGCTTTCCAGCATGTATTAGACGTCATCTTTGGTAATGGTAGCTTGTTTTTACCTCTGCTCTTAACAGTGAGGGGTCATTAAAAGAGTACCTCAGCACTTTAGCATTCAGAACTTTACAGCTGTAATGTAGACAAAACATGGGGCTCTCTGGCATGAGATTACATCAGTGAAATCACCCTTAGCTGTCTACCCGAAGATGCTGCAACGAAATCACTCAAAGAAGAAAAAAAACAACCTCAAACACTTAGTCATAACCCATTCCTTCATCATCTTATTCCTTCTTTAGCAGTAACTTAGATATTTAATTTGGCATGTTTGTCCAGGGTTATAAGTTGGTTCCCTTGCCTTTGAAAGAGACACCCTATGGTTTGCAGAGTCTTTTAGGAGTGGTACACTCCTCTAACCCCTACAGTGGCGATTCTTCCTAAAACTTCTGAGAATGTTTAGCATTGGTTTCTGGAGGGATTCTGAATGACAACAGGTCTACTGTCCAAAATCTTCAGCAATGGCCATCTGACCAAATGCTGCAGTTATTTTTTAAATCTCACTAGCATCCATCTGTACACTCCAACGCTATTCCAAAACAGGGGGAGGTTTTGTCATAAGAATGTGCAGTACCTAGGCAACAGGTTATGGGTGATGTACATGCACCACCTGGTATCTTATCATCCTCACTGAGGTCATGTCTCCCAGGTTCCTTCATTGGATGACAGGCATTCGCTGGAAAGACCTTTGTGCAAGTAGGGACAGGATTGGTTTCTGTGTAAATGAGTCAGTGAAACTTTAATGTCTGTTTCTGTACCATGACCAGAAAGTTGCTCATTTGCATTTGAAGCATTACAAGTTGCTGCTTGCATGATGTTTAGTCTTTGACTGTTTGTATCATTGTATCACAAATGTTATAAAAATCAATGGTATATACACAACTCCTCTTGTGATACTATTATATGTAAATATTTTAGGTTTGCAGTTTTTTTGTGTAATTTATTTGATCTTGAAGTTTGCTTTAATTCTAAATTTTGGAATTAAAAAACCGATGACTGATTAAGGGAAATGTTAGTGCAGGGCGAATGAAAACAACGGATGAATGAAACAGTGCACATGAGTTAGTGGAAATGTGAAGGTGAAACGTGACAGTTTCAGAAGGTCTGCAGTCTCTGTAGATTTATATTCCATCTGAGTGCTTTAGCTTGATGGATTAACCAGGGCAAATGAGCTAATCCAGTTCAACCAACTAACTAATGCAGGTCTATTCACACATTGATGAGGGTTTCAAAGACAGAGTATGTCCAAGGACAGATGAAAACTAATTTCTTAAATTTTTAATTCTGCACGTTTTAAAAAAGTTCACAGATTGATTGAAACGTAACATAAATAGAATCCCTATTTGATTTGTGTTCTTGCATTTTGAGCATACCATTTTCACCTTGGTGTCAGCTGTGACTAATTAGGCAAAACTTCAGTGGACAGTTCCAGCAGATACTGTTGGTTTTCATTTGCGTCAGTTTTAACTTGATATATCAACAGAATAGGAAATAATGCAGTTGTCGCGGAAGAACTTGAATCTTGAAACCATCTTAACTTGGTTTTCCTATCGCCGATCTGAGCGTTTAAGAGGACTTCACATTAATCAACAAATATTATTATTATTATTATTATTATTATTATTATTATTATTATTATTATTACTTAATATCAACGAATGAATATATATTTGTCACAGTTTCCCAAAAACGTTTCGGTACGACCGTTAAGGGTCGCTGTCCAGTCGATCAGCGGTGCTGAATTGCACTGATGGGTTACACTTAAGTATTGGCATATTCTGCTTCACTTTTTAAATGCACCATCCAAATTTGAGACGTGAAAATTAACGTGAACCTAGACTGTAAAAAAACAAAACAACGCGACCAAAAATAACATTACAACAAACGTTATATGTGTACTCACCTATGATGGGATGCGCGGGATTTAATGCTGTAGCACAGCTTTTAAAAATAGATTGTGTTAGTAATCACAAACGTAAACAACGCAATGTCGGATAGTTCAAGTACATGCGTTAATGATCCGTCACGTTACAGATACGTTATACGTGCCGATGCTGTCTGATTGTTTTACACACAAACGCGTGTTCCAACAAACTGCATATTTTCTAAGACCGTAGATCATCGCACTAATATAAGCAACGGGAAGTTTTTTACCCAACTTCAGAATTACAAAACTGAGAAATACGTAAATGTGTAAGTGTAATTAAACATAACGTCCCGGGCTCGTCTATATGGCCAAACTGGTCATGAAATGGTCAAGCTGCTTTTAGATGACCAGTTACCATCTACTGCGTTCCGAAATACATCGAACTGGTCACTAGCTTGAAATGGTGAAGCTTTTTTCAGCAGGGGCGATAAAAGCCGGAAAGTTACAGCGTATGCCTCTGACCCAGCTTCAGGGTGGTGTTATTTAATTTAAGTTCCGTATGTCAATCTAAAGAAGAATAAATTTGGATCATGCTTGCTATGTCTGTTTGGACGTTAATAAACCCCAAGGATCTTCGTTGTAATTGCTATCACTACAGATGTGGCCACTTCCTGGGTCTAGTTTAAGAGCCTGAGGGTAAAGAATTATGCATTTTATTCAAGGACACTTGAAGCCCCTGACCAAGAAATGTAGCGTAGGAATTCCTCAGTCCTTCTCTTTGCTCCTCACTCGACGAGTGGCAAAGACTCATAATTCAAGTGATCCTTGTCTTACGCTGTTAATTTAAAAGCAACTATTTCTATTTTCCATTTTCAATAAACGTATCAAATTATCGTTTATGTATACATTTCTAATGGTCAACACACACTATAATCTTACTTTATGCAAAGATTTATTCTGGATTTATAAGTATAGTCCCCATAATTCGATGTTATTTTGTTACAGTTAACCCAGCACCTCACTCTTTAAAATTCCAAGTGTTAAAGAGGATAAACAGGAACTGCAATGAAAGTTATTTTTTTTAAAAATGGTAATTAGAAATACCAGATTACAGGTCATACAGTTCACAGTCACATAGTAAAATGCGTTTGATGGTCTATGTGCACTGAAATAAGTGAAGACAAGTGATTTCAAACCAGTGCGGAAGCTACCGTAGAGTTTCGATGAAGTATGATACGATATGACAGCAGGAATATCAACATCATAACGTGGTAAGTGTATATAAAGATATAATTAAAAAATAAATCTGGAGTGATTTATTCCCTAAGTGAACGACACGCGTGTGTCAGTAAGTAGTCTGTACGTGAATTGGAGGATGAATGAAATGTCACCGTGGTGTATTTTCCGCCTGCAAGGTCATGAGTCTCTCTCTCTCGCGCTGGGGGGGGGGGGGGGGGGGGGGGGGGGGGGGGGGGGGGGGGGGGGG
>JAOVYW010006066.1:0-11798 GCA_025775045.1 Hiodon tergisus
ACCCCTCAAAAGCATGCCAGTGGCAACAGTGGCAAGGAAAAACTCCCTAGGCTTGCAGTGGCAGATTTTCAAAGTGGCAGATCTATCTACGGTGAATAAGTCATTTAAAAGCAAACACATTCTAGATCTAGGTATTACCAGGTTCTGGGCAGAACCTTAATTGAACATTTTGAAACTAACATTTTTTACGAATACAGTATACTCCTGATAGAAATCAATCTATGGACTACATTTGCAAACAGTTTGCTTGGTTCAGACAATACAAGTAATTGTCATGAAGTGTTCTCATTGAACAATATTTGAATGTCCTAGAGCATACTGCCCACCATACAAGCATGGTAGCTGCCACACTAGGGTAAATGCAACATGTACTAAAGTACTAAGTAATGTTCTATGTATGAAATCAGAATGGTTTATCATGACTTTACAATAAATGTAAATGCCAAACTTAAGAAGTGGAATGTATCACGTGACCAACACACGATCCAGATCTGACCAAACTGACCAAACTGTGCAAGCAGAATGATTGAACACATATTGAACCACAGTATTATATATATTTAATGTTGAAGATAGGAAATGGTGTTCATTAATCAGCAGTATCCCAGTCCCCATAAAAAGCAGAGATGTTTTCAAGACTAACATGAAGCGTATTTGTCCAAATTTAGATTCCAATGTCCCATATCGAGTCAGAGTCAAAACTGCCCAGATTATCAAACGTGGTGGTGCCATTGTGTTATGGTTTCTCATCAGCAGACAGTGGGAAGCTGATCAATTAAAAAAAGGATGATATGAAGTACAATCCTAGGGGGAAAACCTGCTTGACAAAGCCAAGAATCGGAAAAACGAGGGCAAAAATAAACATTTTGGCGCAATGCTGAGCTAAAGCACAAGGGCACATTCGAGTGCTTTAACAAAAGAGCGAGTGTTCCTGATTGGCCCAGTCCTGACTTGAATCCAATCCAAAAATGTAGGGCGAGTCATTAAGATTACAGTCTCACAACAAGCCCAAACAAACTGGAGCAATTTTGCCAAGACAAATGTGCAGAGCAGGAACCACAGCCAAAGGTGCTTCAACCCAGTTTTGAGGTACTGGGCAATTTACCTATGCAATCAGTAAATTTCAATTTTTATGTTTTATTTTTTTCCGGTTTTTGTTACATTTATCTGTTTTTAAATGTAACAGTATAGATAATGGTATATTTGTAACACTGGCAGAGGATGAATACTTTAGTGAGGCTCCGTATGTAGTCATGTTAATAAATACCAATGTGCACATATGCTGTCCACTGGAGACCTCCATGCCATGCAGATTGACTATGGGGAATGTGGATCATTATGAGTTGGTAATGTTGTGGTTTCAACAGACTCCAGCTGCTCCCTGACTGTTCCCAGTGAACATGCTACTGATTCAAAGCAACACAGATGGAGCTGTCGAGTTCATTATGAATGTAAGATGATTAGAACCGCGGTAGAACTCAGTGCTAATAATGCAGCGGCTTGTCACCATAGTCAAGGGTTAAAAGGTTAATTAGAAATGTAATGTAAATATGTGAGGAAATTCAGTCTAAGCAGGCTGAACAGTTACACGGGGCTAATTCTTTAAATTATTAAATGTTTTAACCCTTGTTATTGTATTTCACAAATCCTCTGACACACACAGTAGATTTTTCTGTTTTTGCAGTAGTATCTGAAAGTAGAAAAGTTCACTATGATTTTTATCAACCACTTTGAAACGATACATTATGATGCAAGAATCTGAGCTTGATTTTTATCAGTTTGCCAAGCACTTTTCTGTAAGCCTCTGACATCGGAATGTTTATAATGACATTCAGGCGTTTTCTGAGGCTGCTCAGGAGAGATAGCTCTGGTATTCCCGCTCGGTAGCCAGTTACCATGGCAATGGAGTCTTAATGCTCACTTACATTGTCCTGTAATAAACTCTGGAAATGTGAATCTTTTTTCCAAAGGCTTAATCTTGACTTGAAGTGATGATCCAGAGCTCTGTTGACAGAAACATACACTCAAGCCCTCTCCGATTAAAGTAATCCAGCCAAGAAGAAATGGGGATAGAAAAATGAGCAGATGCTATTTCAGCTTGGGTAGATTACTGCGGCAACAGCGACCCCTTAACATAATTTTTTTATGCTGTAAAGTCTTTTTAGCTGTGGTTGTTTGTATTTTCAAAAGTGCCTTGGTCTTAAATTGGGTTTAGATTTTTATTTTTCCCTGCCCCTGTCCCGGCTCATTAAATCCCAGCACTAATACAGTGTTATTTCCTGTATGCATTCAATAGATATATATAGTACGAAGAAATTGTAACCCATTAACCAAACAAGACCACGCCTGGGCCCTATATAGCAACAACATCCATTGCAAGCCACCTTTCCCCTTAACAACAATAACAATCTTACCCCAAACATGTTATCTGTTTAAACATTGAGTTCATGTAAGCAGTTCACAACACTATTTGGATTCACAAACCCCAGTTATTTAGATCCGTGTTGCTGTACATTTCTTACATTAGATGAGCGAGTTTTGATTTAGGCCTAACTCTAGTCTTTTTAACTCCAAAACAAAATGTTGTTTTATATGTGTGTTAGCCAGTGAAAAGTAACGACATTCTTACCTTACATTACATAATATTTGGTAATGTTACCAGAATAAGTCTCTGATTAAATCTCATCACCTTGAAAATGCCATTAATTGAACAGGTATATGACCACGAAACTTGATTATACTTTTTATTTGGTATTCTCATGGTACAAATTAACAAAGAAATTAAACAAGAGCATAAGAGTTTAATTTGACTTTCGATGCACAAAACTATAACTGCATGCTGAGGCAAGTTTTCAATTAACTTAGGAATAGCTTTACACGAAAACCATCGTACACAAGGAGTACCCAGGACCCGGATTGAATACCACTGGTGTAAAGTGCATAGATGTGTGTGTGTGTGTGTGTGTGTGTGTGTGTGTGTGTGTGTGTGTGTGTGTGTGTGTGTGCGTAAAACACACATGAGGAAATTTTTTTTATTTAAATGTTTGTTGTAGAGTTTTCCCTGAAACTGATGTTTTTGGTAGTTAGTGTTTTCTTGTATTTGTTTAAAGTCTTGGATAGTAACTATGCCAAATAATAAGCAAGACCACAAACCCATGTCTCCCTGTCTCTGACCACCCCTGTACTGAGCACGCCCAGGTGTGCCACAGTTTCCCTTACATTTATAATACACCTTTTCTAACAGTTGAAATTAAATCTGGTGTCCACTACAGAATAAGTGAAATACAAAATAAAATAAAACTTTTGTCTGGTTGTGAATAACTAATGTGTGAAATCAATGTATTATCAAAGCATTACCGTGCTGATGAATATTGTGTACATAAATAAGGAATTAATATCCAAGTATAGGTTCCACCATGGGAATGCGTAAAATAAAAGGAGGAATTCATGCTAACAGATGAGTTTGAAACGTCTAATGTGATTGAGCACAGCTGAAATAAATAGCGGTCAGGTAACATGGAAGCTGCCATTCTAGGGAGGAGGAGACATTGGCATAACCAGACAAGTTTCAATGATTTCATCCTCATCTGAAATAGACATACACAAGTAAAAACCTGTCGTCTTCCATATAATGCAATCTTAAATCTGTCCCATTCTGTTTTTTCAACTGCATTTAACTTGTCCATACTTTCCCTTATATTATTTCCTCTATCTACATGAATGTTGTGCTGTGGTAAATGTGCAATGTGCTTGTTTGCCTCTGCCACCGACAATTCCAGTTTGCAGTGATCAAATTGGCTTTTTCATTTGTGCTATTCAGTGAGGTGTTACTTGGTATTGCTTCCAATCTCGCAACGGCAGAAATCACATCACCACACGCAAAACGCATTCTTGTTTGTGCTGATCGTCATTTACAAAATTACTCATAGGAGATAAACCACAAAAAGGAAATGCATTTTTTCTTAAATGCGCACTTAACGCGAGCCTTATTGGTGTTCTTACTAAAGAAGGCCCTATGGGTGCTGCAGAGAAATATAGAGTCAGTAGTTACTGCAATGCACTGCTCCTTTTAGTCATTTTAGATACAGTTCATTGTGTATAAATATATGGAATCAATTTAGGTTTATTAAATCTGCACGTTCTGTAATTTGAAACCAGACCCTCAGACAGGAATCCAAGTTTTTAATGTGCTATTGTTGTTCTGTCACGACGCGTCATGCACAGAAACGAGCGATACACCAAAGTGTTAAGTTTGAATAAAGAACTGAGTGTCCACATTGTCCCATACTCAGCCATGCTTCCTGAGAGTCTTTGTTTGTCATAGTTTGTCTTTTTGTCACGTGACCTTGGGCTGTGATTGGTTATGCATCAGTCTGACTGTTATATACAGCATAGGCAAAAGCACATTAGTAACTTAACGCATGCCTAATATTTAGAAGAATTATTTGAATGTGGAAGGCACACCCGGAAAAAGGAAACTTTTTTCAATGGGGTAAATCATACAGCAATGTAACCAGCTATAAGGGCAGGCACTGCCTGAAGGGAAGAAAGACCCGATGTCATTTCTGAAACTCGTCAAATTTCTGAACTTATTGGCCCTTGTATTAACATGAACGATGTGCCAGGCAGACTTCAATAGTTGTGGAAAATTGAGTACCAGACCCCAGGACAGCTTCATTTTCATGCTAAGTGTTGTAATCTTGATGACTACAGAATCTGCCCGTAACTGTCTGCCTGAAAATGTTTCCCATCCAGAGTGATTGAATTATGCAGCAAAGCTTATGACATTGAAAAAAGTATGTTACATAAATTGGCTGTGATCTCTTTTTCCTGCACCCCTTTTTTCTTCAGTTTGTCGTGGCTCATCAGAGGAGATCGACACTCTGATATCAGCATTAATTGGCCGTTGTAAATGATCAGTGGAGCAAATAGAAGGTTTCACCTTTTCAGGAATAATGTGTGGGAGGGAGGATGAAGAGTTGGCAGGAGGCTCAAGGGGCAAGGCAAGGCAGAACTCATCACATTCCATACCTTATTAATGCATCATATAAATCAGGGACAAACTGCACAGATGCAACCTGAAAAGGGCCTTTTCATTTTCTTGAAAAATACCAAAAAAAAAGGTGGATATTTTGCAATATGCTGACCTGCTGTTAGCTGGGTGTTGACCAGAATCATAGACTTTTAATCTGATCCAACAGGATGAAAGAGTAAAAAAAACTTTTTTTGTTTGACATGTCACAAGCGTACTTATTATTTCCTCATTTATGCAGACGACTTACATGAGCAGTTTCACAATTCAGGATCAGTACCTTGCCCAAACCACTTGCTTTAAATAGGATCATGGTTAGGGAAGATCAGTTTTATTTAAGTCCGCCTGTGAAAATATCCAGGAGATGTACTCATACTTGTGTAGAACAATTTATTCTGCCTAAAGTTACTCTGGTTTTGGAGTGCTATGGGTGTAGCTGACTAGTATGAAGTGGGTGTAGTCAACTACTACAGTAGAAGAAGAAAAAAAACCTGTTTGAAAAAACCTGTTTTGCACGTCAAAAGTCGTCGATACAGATTAAACTTCTAACCAATAGCAGAAAGCCACAGTGTGGTCCTTCGCTGAGCTCTGCCCTATAACGGTGATATATACACACAAATAATACTAGGTAACACAGGTCTTCTACTGTATGCTGTTTACTAGCTTTCAGAAAAAAATGCTTATAGAGTCTGCACTTGCAAAGTTAGTTAATTAGTTAATTAAAAAGCTGTTAAAAATCCTGTCAAGCTTTCTTCATTTTAATATTTTAGTTAGATATTAATTATCTCATTGGTACCTAAATTAAATGTTGGTAACCATGCAGTAAAATGTATAAAAAATAATGTTCAATTCTCAGCATTGTCATCTTATCACTTTTCTACAATATACACAAAATATTTGTATATTAAGGTAACAACGTTTTCCACTTTTCCCTCAGGGGCCCCTGAGGTTGCTTGGTTGTAATACAAATATATAAAAGCAAAAACTAAAATGTAATATAAAAGCTAAACTATTGAATTTGACCATGTATGATAAAATGACAGGTATAGTTACGTCTTTCTGCTGTTACAGACACAACCGTTTCAGTCCATGTGCAGAGTGAGTTAACTCATCTCATGAATCAGTCAAAAAAATAAATAAATGGTGCATTTGTGGAATGTCATTTCCAAGATGCAATAAGTTTGGACTTTTTGACAGGTCTTGGTGGACAGACCTTGCTGGAGTTTTGTGACACCTATGCTCACCTGATTTCTTCTTGTTAGTAAGACATTAGGTTATTCTGTTCATAGTTTAAAGCACACCATACAATATATCTGAGGTTCTACAAATTGTTACAGTTACTACACACTTTCAGCTGAAGCCTTGATCTCATTGACACAAGGCAAGATAAATGCAAATCAATGTTAAATAAGACCAAGTGTTAACAGCTCAGACGGACCCTAATTACAAGGGCAGACTAAAGCAACACTGTCATTAAGCCAATGGCTGACAGTTCGTGTGACTTATTGTCATCTGGCCACATTAGTAAGTGCATGTGCAGAGTGAGAATCGACAGTGTCAACTAGCAATTAGGGAGCAGAGTTTGTCAATTTAAAGTAATTGCGTGACAGCTATGTTTAGTTTTCAAATACAATTTTACTAATCTCTTCTGGACAGAAAACAATTAGTTTCTATAAGTTTAAATTGTAGTAACCAGTATTTATGGCAACTACATATCTTATAACAAGAGTGGTTGAGATTGTTTTTATGCTAAGTTGTTTTATATTGTTGAGCGGCTATTTTAAATGGTGGAGTACAAGCTTTACTGAGCGTCTCTAATTCGTCTTTGTAAACCATCTCTTGAAATTTTTTATGGATGTTTAATTGGCAGCACCCTAGCTTTGTTTCAGTCGTCAATAAAAATAATGTAGAATTTTGCAGTTTTGCTTTTTTTTTTTCCATTTTTAAGCCAGCAAAGCTATCCGATTTTTATAATTTAAAAAATGTATTAATTCATTTGATGGTGCTATAGCAGCCAAGGAATCAAAAAACATTTTTGCAATGAATTACAATAAAAACACTTTTGTAGACACTCATATTGTCTGTTTTGAAATGTAATGTAATGTATTACTGATGATGTTCAACGCCAGAGTCAGCATTTAATGTCTAAAGATAAACATAGTTTCATTAGTTGCAGAAAATAACGTAAACCCAACGTAAAATGTATCCGCACAAAGTTCCACCTTGTTGAAGTTGACAGTAGTCATGCGAGCCATTTTCGGTTCCCATGTCCTCATGTGTGTGAAAAACATTATCAGTGAGAGTTTATATATCGATTCGATAAATGGTCTCTGAGGAGGTGTCACTTAAGCCTTTTATCAAAAACTCTATGTATCAGAAAATCCATCATGGCCTAATGTGTTAAGGCAAACATGTTCCTTATGAAGAGGAGAACTGAGGTACCAAGTTTTGTGACAGTAATCAAAAGGGAACAATATTGTCAGATTTACATTCATTTGCCGCCGTATTCATCGGGATTTTATAGCCACTTCTGTCAAACGTGGCAAAAGAACATTTTAAAAATAATTAAAAACCTAACAATTCCAGCGGGGTGCCTACGCATTGTTGTGCTTAGCCCGCAAATAATTACTCCAGCTATGTATACTATTACGACGCGGACGATTAAACCGCTCCCTAGCTAGCTAGACTAACCAAAGAGGTCAGCGAGCCAGCTCCACAGCCCAGTGGTAATCATGATAAAAGTTAACTCACCTTGGCTTCAGGCACTCTCCTCTCATCCTGCAGAAGAGACTGTTGTCATTTACTTTAGAAGGGGCTGCCTCTAGCCGTATCAAACCACTGCAACACAAGAAAATACTCAAAAAGGTGTGATTGTGTGAATATGAGTTGTCACCCCCCCATCCATAACAGCACTTATTACAAATGGGGGAATTTCGAAGGCAAGAACGAAAGGCTGTGAAACGGCTGCTCTGTTTTCCGGCCTCTATCTCTCAAGTTTGCCTTTTAAATACTACCAGACAGTGAATACATAACAATAAGTTATAACCCTGTTTTTTTATCTTATTATTTTTTCTGGGTTGTTTTTTTATCTTATTATTTTTTCTGGGTTGTTTTTTTAAATGTAATAACTCAGGATGCATATGTTTCCACAGTTGTGCTTCTGCTATTATTTTCAGTGGAGAAAAAACAACAACTTTTTTTTATTTACTTTCTACTGCCTCCAGGGGAAATCAAAATTAAGTACTTGGAGGCCAATAAACAAATGCTACAAATAACACAGGCTGGGGAATTCTCTTAGGGAGTACAAGAATGAAGCATTTTGAGTTTTAGAGCGATTTAGTGAGACCTAAAGCCCTGTAGTGACTGATATGTGCACTTTTACAGAAGAAAATATTGATATTTTTCTACATTCCTCATATTAAAAAGTATGTGTTTTAGTATATTTTCCCGTCCCAGGAAAATATAACATTTCTTGTCAGTTAGAAAGATGACCAACTGGAAGGCATATATAAAGGTAGTTATTGACTTTCGTTTGAGACTGAAGTTTGCATTGACAATATAGCAGTTATTTATACCAGTTAAATAAATTAAGTAAGTGATAATCCATGATAAGCAGCATGGTCATAAGAAAATAAACCATGACAGGAGGTTGTTATGTGGCCTCGAGGGAAACCAGGCTAAGGAAACGCCTGCCTATGTGGTCTATTTTCATATATCCACACAGATCTGAGGTGGTTATCACGCTTAGACAGCGGCTAACAAATTATTTATTCATTCATATTATTAATTTGGAATGAGAATCAGCATATTTATTTCTAAAGTATGCATCTTGGAAAGTTGCCACAAACCCTGCTGCCTCACAGGGAGGGTAAGGAAGTGTGACTAGTATCCTCCAAACCTACATGCCTTTGAGTCACATGTCTCCTTCTCCACGCAGTAGGCTACACAGCCTGCGGAAGAGGTTCAGCCGCTGTACAGCCGTTGTATAGAACTCAAAATAATCTGCGACTTCTTATTTTTATCAACCCTTAGAAATAGGGAAATTTCATGAAAATAAATTCCTGGTTTCAACCAGTTTCAGCAGCATCTAAGTGTTACATTTCTAGGTAGCGCTGGGAGGTCAGTCATGTGTGGCATTGTCAGTCAGAGAGTTTCACAAAAGTTTCAAAGACTGCCAAGAGCACGTCTTGGAGTGCATCTTCTGTTGTGTTGACAGCTTTCACTGTTTTTGATAATTGCTCAGTGACAGAGAAGATCAGGTAAGACAAGTGACAACCATAAAATGTACTAATCCCCCCGCCGGTGGTTAACAAGCCACCGGCTCAGCCCCCATATTAATCATCTAATATGTGACATCACAGTTAAAAGCTCACTATAATTGTCTGTGATGTTTTTCTGAGGGTGTGAAGGCTTTCAGTCTATGGGGCAACTTCTGCTTTGATTTTTTTTTTTTAAACGAGTGGTTTTAGTTGGGGGAGGGGCTATTTGATGAAATGCATTAACTCTGACATCAAGTCCAAAAGTGTCATTTCTTCAGCTCTATCTTGTAAACAGAGGTAAATGTAGTGTTCTAACTAGTTCTAAGTGGCTTGTGTGCTTCTTCTCGTTGAGCAAGCGGCAGAATTCCTGGCAATCTCCAACAGACTTGGAGGAGCTCATAAATATTATTGCTGGAAATATGTTCTTGTGCCAGGTCCTTGCCCCATGATAAGGTGAAACAATCGCAGATGCATAAAAAAGCAAGTGTCGATGGTCCGTCAATTGGGAGTTATGCGTAGGCACCAGGTTGTGTCGTAACGCTTGGTTATTTTAATTGTGCCATCACTGCTGTGGCTTTTTGGTGACATTTTGGAAGGATTTTGTGAATTTTTTTTCCAGTTTTGGAAATTCTCCACCTTTACTGTGCCAGCTCAATGGCTCTGTTTAGGATTTCATTATCTGCTGCACAACAACAACAATGTGCAAAAATGAATACCCTCATGTTTACACAGGGTTAGCCAGAAACATCTTGAAACAAATGAACTTGAACTGATAAATGTATTTGTTCCCTCTACCTGTAACTTATTTGCACTTTCTAGGATACGGCAATCGTTTGGCTAACCCAGCCAACCCATATCTGAGCTGCAACATTCAGCGGCCAGACGTCCTTCAGGTTAAACATAACAGGGTTCTTCACAATCACCGCTGGTTTTATGTTATTTGTATTTGTTTTATTTCACTTCAGTAGCACCACACACTAGCCTCGTGTTTTAAATCAACATTGGTAAGAAATCATAGTTGAAAACCAGAGTGAATTCTTTGGATGCAATTAAAAAAACAAAGTGTGGATGCATTAGAAATGCCATTATAAGATTCTATGAAAGGGCACTTCAGCATTTTTAATGAGGGCTATATAAAGAGTAACAGAAAGAGTAATATTATAAATAGAAAGCCGGACAGCTGAACATCTCATTCTTCCAAATAATAACTGTAGTAGTAAAATATATAACTTTATACATAAATAAAATTGTAACTCGAGTTTGAAAATATCTACGTGGCAGTGGCAGAGGTGATTACATTTATTGGCGGTTTGGGAGAAGAAGTTCAGTATGGACAGCAACATCACCTGGAATCGGAGACGAGAGTGCGATTAGTTCCTGGAGCTAAAGACTTCGGTCTTTTAATAGATTCTCTTGCTTATATAGGGAGGGTGTGAAGACAAGAGTTTGATCCCTGGATTGGGCGGGCAAATATGTTTTATTCTGGTGTCGATGAAAACCACTCTTGACCTCTTTGACTAGATTTATTATGTTGCTTTAGATGTGTTAATTACATTTTTTAATAGCAGATAGATGTTGGTAATTATTATTGGACTTCAATTGAAATTGAAATACAACTGAATACAAGTACTTTTTTGTTAGTTGTTCCACTTCTGCACCTGTTAACAGATAGTTTGGCACACTATTCCTGAGCAAACTGCTCCAGCTGTCTCAGGTTTGATGGGTACCTTCTCCAGATTACAAGTTTCAGTTCTTAGCTATAGATGTTCGATAGGATTCAGATCAGGACTCGTAGAAGGCCACTTCAGAACAGTCCAATGTTCTTATCCATTCTTGGGTGCTTTTCGCTGTGTGTTTTGGGTCATTATCCTGTTGAAGGACCCATGACCTGTGACTGAGACAGAGCTTTCTGACTCTGCAGTCAGAAAACAACATTTCGCTCCAGAATGCCTTGATAGTCTGGAGATTTAATTCTGCTCTTTACAGATTCAAAGCACCCTGTGCCAGGTGCAGCAAAGCTGCCTCAAAACATAACCTATCCTCCTCCATGTTACACTGTAGGTATGATGTTCTTTTCTTTGAAAACTTTATTTTTTAGTCTGCAAACAAAGAGCTGATGTGACTTGCCAAAAAACTCAAATTTTGACTCCATCTGTCCAAAGGACATTTTCCCAGAAAGATTCTGGCTTGTAAATATGCATTTTAGCAAATTCCAGTCTGGCTTTTTAATGTTTTTCTTTCGAAAGTGGAGTCCTCCTGGGTCTCCCTGAGACCACTTTTGCTCAAAAAGCGACGGATGGTGAGATCTGAAACTGACGTACCTTCACCTGGGAGTTCAGCTTGTATCTCTTTGGAAGTTATACTTGGTTCTTTTTTTGCCATTCGCACTATACTTCTGTTCAATCTGGGGTCAATTTTTCTTGGTTGGCTACAGTTCCACAGACCTTGAACTTCAAGGAACATCAAGCTTCTGATTGATTGATTGATTGATTGATTGATTGATTGAT
>JAOVYW010006067.1:0-11798 GCA_025775045.1 Hiodon tergisus
GAGGCCCAGCCCAGTGAAGATGGTGGAGAAGTAAGCAGAGGCGATGGTGTGGTTGTAGTGGAAGGGGGGGCTGTGTACGGAGTAGCAGATGGGAGTTGTTTCATTCCTTGGGAAGCCTGTCTCAACCATGGTGCTAGCAGATGGAGTTCCAGAGCTGGAAATAAGAAATTAAATCAAGAAGTATCTAAAACAAGGGTTCTGGCTCTATTGTGCTGGGACCTGTGCAGTTAATATAAACAACTTTAAAAAACAGTTATGTATACTTGTAGAACTTACTCTAAACCAGTACCAACTAAACATTATTATATTGTTGTTAAAGCACTATAAATGACTCAAATTTATAAATTAATTTATGTAAGTAAATTTCAGCCACAGATAAAAAAGCCCACCATTTTGACCTAGGTAGCTCTAAAGCACTTTTAATTATCATTAACACACATTCTCGTTATAACAAACATCTGTTTGTTTCCTTACACTAAATTCTGTATAAAATCAGTAGTCATCTGGGTATTTAGTGCATCTTCCGTATCTGCTAATATGATTTCTTTTGTTGAATCTTGAAGTACTGATTCGGTTGTTGGCATATCTCTTGATATGCCACTCTGATTTCAATAATGCATGTACTAAAAACACAGACACTTCCATTTGAAATGTAACAATTTAACTCTAAGAATTGAGAATTAAGAACTTTAAGAACTCTGACTGTTGGAAAACAATTAAAGAACCTGTCTGACCATGAAAGATTATTTGAATCCTACCCAGCCCCGTCTCAAACACCTCTCTTCCTCAGTCCTAGAACCTTTCTCCCTAGAACGGTCCTAGAATTGAGTGAATAGGCTGAAACTTTGTTAGGGTTCAAGCTGCGAGCTGCTAGGAACCTGTTGTTGTTAGGGTTCAAGCAGAAAACTAATTAAGCTTTCTATGAGCGAAGATGGCCAAATTAAAAGTTTATCAAGCTATTAAGTTAATTTCATTGAAATAATTACTATTTCATATGAAACCAATGCATTGTGAGGAAACGGTAAGATAGTGCAAACAATATGGTCCTGATTCTAATGAAAAACAACATGGCCCTAATTCCCTTTGGAGCAAAATGGCTGAACGGTTCCCTTTAGAGCAAAACTTACTTTTTTTGTGTTTAAAACACTGCTAAATGAACAGGATCTTATGTGGTTGGTATTTTGTGAGGTCACATCATTTGAGGGGACAAACCATCTTTGAAAGAGATAATTGAGATATTTTAAAATGTTTCCATAAATGTATTTGAAGTACTGAAATGGAAATACATATTGGAATGTATTTATTTTTTTGGAAATTTATTTAAAATACTTTATTTAAAAAATACACTGGAAAAGACATACAGAAATTCTAAATTCTTACTAAACCATTTTCTGATTTGGATTTGTATTCATCATCCCACATTACTATACATGGTTCTGTAAAGTGACTTATTTTTTGGGGCATATTAAGTGAAGCACATGGGCTGACAGGATAATTCCTGGTTGTGAAGTAAATGTTGTGCTCAATATTCGGGCAAGTATTGTGCCAAAAACTGATGCCTTGTTGAAAATTGAAACCCTGTTCATCTTCGCGTGGTCTTCTTTTGGGCTGTTAGGGTTGCTTCACGTATTTCAGAGGCCAGTAAAACTTGTATGATATTACAATAATCATAGTATCTTCAGCCTTTCATTACATATGGTGACTTTGTATTCAGTTGCAATTTTAAACACAAAAAAATGATAAGAAATTGTAGGCTTATGATATTTAGATTGCGATTAGTTGTTATATTTATTCCCAGTTTCCTTCATTTTTGCAGGATTAACAGTCATTCAGTTAACCTTCATTGTTTACTGAATGACCCTTAGCTGATTTTAAAAAAATCAACAAAACCTATAATAGGCCTGCATAAAATAAGTTAGTTTTGTTCAAATACACTTTGCGATCTCTGTAGAATTGCGGTTTATTTTAATTTGTTAGTGTTTATTATGGCTACTGAATAGAATGTTACTAAATATATTGACAGGCAGAAGGTACTATGATCATTGCAATATCATTAAAGTTGTATTTATGGCCTTTGAGACTACTAAAGAAATCCTGACTTGTACCACTGTACAAACACTGTACCAAATAACAGCCGTCACACAGCATTAGGGGTTGCAACGAACAAAAGAAAAGAAAAGTGTAGCGTGAAACGCGGGACCAAATCAAGCCCCTTGTTTAAGCAAATCCAGCGAATATTACGTAAGCCAGTCTGCAGTGTCAGAATCTTCAGTCAGTTTTCCTCTAGCTACTGTAGTTTGATATAAATCCCTGTTTAAGTGCCTTATTTTAAGGGTATTTTTTTCCCAGCCCTCTCACGGTTCTGTATAGGACTTGATGGCACCAGTAGGCAGGAAGCGAACTCCATTTTTCCGTGTCATCAATCTCCGTAGAATCTCTGCTAATGAATACATGGCAGGAGTACACCTCAGTTTACATTTCCATTAAAAACTTTGTGCAGGTTCTATTGATCAGTCTCACTGTTATTAGCTTTAATATTATTAGATATTTCTATTTTATTAGCTTATACATTTTTTTATAAAAAGTTACATAATTCGAAAGAGTATAATCTGTTCTACCTAATATGTAAATTTCAGGAACCACACATTTGCTACCACATATATGCAATAAAAACGTGAAGTATGCGCTTGGAACATTCATGTACCCTAGTACTCTTCAACCTCAAATATCAAATATATAATCATATATAATAGCTAATTGGACAGAATACAAATTAATCTTTCATTTAAGATTAGTTTGATCTGGGCTACATTGCCCTCTAAAAAATTCAACACACCAATATCCATTCACCCACATTTTTGGCTTTGTCAAGGCACAACTGTCTAGTACGTGACGAGTGTATTCTTTTTAAGCTAGCAGTTAGAAGAATATAATTATTAAGAAAAGAAAAGAGGGAGAGGCTATTTTTCTCAGTGCCACTGGCTGAGTAAAAATACTGCTGATCAGAACACTCTCTATGAATGTTTCGTTCAATTCCTTAGCTATTGCCTAGAATTTCAGCAATTCTGGAGTTATTTAGCAGTTTCTCGGCTGAACCCAAAATAAATAGCATTCTATTGTCCACTAAAAGGCCTTTCATGTATGGGTGGAGATCATCGTGTAACAAATAACCTATGTTTTTCTGACTGGGTGTCAAACCCAGGTACCTAAACCAGACACCAGACACAACACTTGACAAGAGTAACAATATTGAGCTAAAGACTGATGTCTCTAGCCCAGAGATCCAATAATATTGTTGGTTGCACCTAAGCTTATTTAGAAAAGGAGCTTTTCTAAATAAAGGAGCTTATCTAAATAAGCTTAGGTGCGACCAATAAGCTTCAGTATTTAGTAAATTGCTGTCAAAGATGCCTGTACCATTAACTGTTGTTTCACAATAAAAAATGTAAATGTATCAAGATTTCTGGTTACAACACAACAAACTGAGAAAACACGCAGTATGTATATCTATATGATCAAATACATATCTAAAGTATTGTAGTGTCAGCCGTAAGCCGTAAGACTTTTCTTCGGTGCGGGTGCGTCGGAATGAAGGTCGGACAACTTTTTACCGTGGATGCGAGATTGTTTTATTTTACTCCCATACACACGGTCCCTCTCGGGGGAGACCACGCCAAAATAACAAACTCTACCTCTCTGGTTTCTGCACAATCTTCCTTGCTCTATCTCTCCTGCTATCTCTTCTCCCTTCCTTCGACTTCACTAACTTTTCTAACTTTTCTAATCTTTCTCTCTGACTCGCTCTGCTCGCTCTCACTACTCCAACCCTCTCTTCCACACGTCACATCCCCTCACCTTCTTTTTCTCTCCCTTTTTCTCAACTCCAATGGAGTAGTGGGAGGACCCCCCCCCCCCCACTACTCTTGCTACCCCTCACTCCCCTCACCTGCCAACCCCCCTCTCCCTATGTACCTGTCCCTGACGTGGTATCCTGCCTTCACACAGCAGTCTCCCGCCCGTGCTTATGGGTGTCGTCACCCCAGAATGAGCCCTCCTACTACCCCCAGTCTCCCCCCCAGGTCGCTACAGTATTTATTTCTAAGTATTTAAAATAAACCTAGGTCTGACTTAAAATAAATAAAAAATCATTATTAAATAATGATAAATTATTAAATTGACCCACAGACAGATCGATGCTAGATAGATTGTGTATTCCTTCCTTCAATCAACAAAATAATATTAACTCTCAGTCCTCTTAGGCATATAAGCACATATTTTATAGTATAGGCGATTAACTTCAAAATCAGTTCACATAAAAGTAACAAATTTAACAGGTCCATATTGAAACAAACAAATCTGACAACCAATGCTGAAGTACCACAAATCTGTTCATCAAAGATAACTGGTTAAAAAAACAATGATAAGAAACATGTCTAAAGTCTAAGGGGCATATAGCGTTTTGAGCCATCCTTAAAGAACTTAAAATAGTTTACCTTAGACACGACTCCTCTCTTGAGATGAATCTGCAATCCTGGTTTTCTTCAAAAAGATTCCAGCACAACTACACCCCACTCGCTCGAAAAAAACTCATCCAGCGGTTCTTTGGGACTGTACCTTCGCCAAATGTCACCACAATCCAACTCTAAAACCAACGAGGACTGTGACCAAAGACCAGTACAATAGGGGGATATTCTGAACAGAAGAATTAGAAGTTTAAAATGCTCCAACATAGATAATTCTAAGGGGTGAAGCCCACAGAAACCCCCAAGAAACCCCTGAGTACAGACTAACGGATGACTAACAGTTTACGGGTCAAATTCTTTCTCTGACTGTTTCTAATTTGCCTCCTCTTTTTGTTTACTTTCCAGAACAAGCCAGTTTGCAAACAAACAGCTGAGAGTGTAATCCAAGTTGCGTAAAACCTTTTAAACCCGACTGCCAGAGGAACAGGTACAGAAATCTGTCTCCTCAGCACCTAAGGGGATCTCGCATATCTCCGATGCTTTCTCACAGACTTTCTTGTGAAAAGTGTTGAAGCTGAACTATTACTATTGCTTTTTATTAAACTTAAATCTCTGGCAACTGTGGTATCACCATCATGTGCTGGGCCTTATCTTATGCATCATATTACAAACATGAAAAAAAAAAGTTTTATTTGGCAATGCATGGAGCTAAAGCGTCACTAATAAATGTCAGTGATGGTAGTGAAACCTCAGATTTAATACAGACCTAAAAAGACCTAAAAGAGCTTGTCACATAGGTACAAATCTAATCATAATACCGGAAGGATTTTAGATTTGCAAAACAAAAGTAACAAAGATGAAATCTCTAGAGTTTGGAATTGATTGGAAATAAACCTCAGACATTTGAAAGTAACCTCATAGTCAGTTAATGAGAGAGCCTAAAAAAGGCTTCCTTTTCAGATCAGTTCTTTCTCAGACTAGCTATTTGCCAGCATCTAAATTCATGCCAAGAATTTGCCTTTAAACGGACACATTTTATCGAATTCTTCCCATTCTTTTCTCTCATTAAAATTTTATTCTTTTAAATAATCAACCCATTTCTCATACTCTGGTCTCTGGTGGAATGTAGGTAATGTAGACTTTCTATAAAATGTAAAGAAATGCAATATATGAACATTATGAATATAATCTTTTATACAGAGCGCTTTCCAAACAAAAGACCGCAGACACGGATGTTTTTTCCTTTGTTTGTTCTATGTTTTGTTCTATGTCATATCTACTCGGTGTTGGACGTTCCGATTGGTGGAAAACTAATTGTAGAAATCATATATTACACAATCAATTGCCAAGCTCACATCAAGAATGCTTCATCAACATTGTTCTCAGTAAGTTTTCTCTTCGGTACGTTCTCCTGGTTATACCATCCTTCCCTACCACCTTGCTTAAGCCTTCTGTGCACTCATAGCTCCAGAGCTGCAGAATCTAACAGTAAATGGGCAACATTTTAAATGTGCTACTTATCCTTCCTTGAATTTTAACTTCAGAAGATGAAAGCCAGTCTTTTGAAATAAACAGCTAAGTGAGAGAGCAATGCACAACACAGTACCAGGGCACCCATGCTGTTCAGACAGAGATGATACCAAGTGAACCAGGCCAAGGCACGTGAGACCGGGGGCACTGATACAGATCGACTCTGTTCAGACAGAGAGGGCACCAAGCAATCCGGGAACTCAGTGAACCGGACTTAGGCGCCTGAGCAGGAGGGTCCACTGTTGCGAGTCTGAGGTCTGGGAGTTCCTCGTCCTTAGCTGCGGGAGTTCACAGGTTAGAGGGTCGCAGTTCATCTGTGCTGATCTTACACGGATGGACAGCTGACACAGGATGTAGATCCAGGGGTCACAGATCTGGTTCAGACAGGCTAGTCGCAGGGAGAACAGGAGATTTTCGGGGCTGACGGCCTGGGCAGACGTAGCATTCTGCAAAACGAGTATCTGCGCAGAAGAAACAAAACAGACAAGAGCACAGGGTTTTGTACCCAATATCACACATTCTGGACAGGAACAGTCACCGTGGACCCTTTCAACTGACAAATGAGATGCCCTGAAATAAATAATACCTAAGCCTAAGTCTTATTATTACACCCACACCTATGATATGTGTTCATAGATTTCTAATACAATTATGATTAACTTTCTGGAAAAAAAAAAATCCTTTAAATTTTAAATGTAGAGGGTTAACACAGCATTACATGACTCAAATTGTCAAAAGTACCTAGTTAAGAAGAGGGGTGGGCGATAAACTGGTATTAAAGGAAATATCAGTATCACATTATGATTTCAATTTTGTAATAGTGCAAATAATCGGCCTGGGGGAGATAAAGTATATTTATTTACTTTGGCTAGCTAGCTGTATCTGTTTTAGTCTTTACAAATGAGAGTTCTTTGCTCTTTTGTTGAATCTCTATTTTTTGATGAACATCTAACCTTAGCTGCATAATACGCGTGTAAAATTAGAACTATTTAACTACTGTAACATAATCATTTGGAACTAAGCCTACTTGAAGTGAACCAATTAAGTTATGGGTGTAAAAAAGCAAACTATTGTTTTTATAGTTCAGCATTTCTTTGTAGTCTAATCAGAGTACATCAGATGCTTGATATAATTATTTGAAATATTTTATAATATATACTTGAGTATGTACATATTTATTTATTGTGGTATTTTTACAGATTTAAGACTAAATTATTTCAAGCAATCTGTTGTTATATATACTATGCAGGGGTTATAAAATTTGTTTCAGAAAAATATCTAAATATATCGTTTCATTATATCGGCACCATACAGATGGGGAAATCATTGCATTATGATATTTAGGCCATATCGCCCACTGCTGCGTAGGCCGTTCACGTTTATGAATGTGTACAACAGTGTCACCTACTGATGACTACATCTACGTAAGTGCTCAGCTTCACATTGAGAATGTGTTTCAATAAATTAATCCCAATGCATTTGGAAGATGATTTGGTTGTCAGTCACGTTATATTGGGACAAATTGGGTTTCATGACGCAAATATCGACTCTGCCCGAAAGCTCAGCTACACACAATACCTGCCAGTGTCTCTTGGGGACTCTTGGGGAGTTGGACATTGGAAAACTAGTTGTTAGAGCTGCCATGGCCTCCTGACTATGCCCAATCTCATCTGATCTTGGAAGCAGGGCTGGGCCTGGTTAGTACTCAGAATACCGGCTGCTGTAAGCTCCTCTGCCTTGGGTCCGCGATCCAGCGGTCTCTGAGCCAGTCTCAAGCCTGGATAAAGGAGGAGGGTCGACCAGATGGGTGCAGATTCTTTGGGAATGAGCTGAAGATTCCCAAAGCTTATCTGTTAAACTCCATGAGTTGGGCACAACTTAAACATGGAGATGGTAAAGCACACAATACATATGTGTTGTTTCTCCCAGGATGTTGCGAAATGGATGATGTGAAATCCTCGGGGGAGTTGGACAATCTGGCAAATCTAAAAATAAGTTATATCCATACAAGTTTCCATACAAGGATAAGTTTCCATACAAGTTGAAAGAGTCACACTAAAAATAGAGTTCCTAAAGGAAGTGTAAGAGGCAAAGTTAATAATTTAAACGGACATGGGCAAGATGTAAAATGAGTAATATGTTTTTATTTTGATGTTGTTGTGTGGTAGTGCATTAATCATGTTTTGAGTAGAGTATGTCTCCCTTCTCAAGAGAAGCCAGACACCCCAGGGACCAGTTGGGACACGTCACCAGAACCATAAGGAAATCAGATGCAGTCACAGGAGGATTTAACTTGTTCCCATGGAAACTGCTAGGTGCGTGGGAATGAGCAGGAATGTTTAGGAGACCGATTTCGGGCCAGAGAAAAGATGTGGTAGCTGTGAAAAATATGGTAGCTGTGAAAAACTTGGTTGCTGTGAAAAACGTGGTAACTGTGAAAACACAAATTGTGTGCAACACATTTTTATTTTATTCTCGTTTCCTCCAAAAAGGTCAGTTTGTTCAAACTTTTGTTATTTTAGTTTATTGTTTTTGTGGAGAACCTGTGATGGGGAACCACAAAGATACTTTTGTGTCCCGTCTTCAGGGCCGTGTACAGCAAGCCCTTGTCTCCTCTCATTCACTCCCGAGTCATGTACACATGACCTGCCAGGAGTAATACCACCAGGCTCTACAGCAGTTGCACTATCATGAAGCCGCTGACAGGGTCTCGCATAGCTGCTGCAGCAACATGACTAGTCAACCTCCGGCATAGTCTCCCAGCTCCAGATTCTGCTCAACAAAATAGAACCAAAAGAAAAAGAGATATTTGTGGATCTCTTTTAGCAGACTGCAATGACTTGTTGGTGGCCACATTACAAGTGGGTGCTGCAACTGCTGCCACTTCTGCCTGGCAAGGCACTGAAGGCTGCCCACTGTGTCCCCTCTGCAAAATTACTAAATTACAGGTGCATGGATCCTTTGAGGGCACACAGCACTTTGCGGATGTTTATTGTGAGATAATTCGCTCCAACACAGGTGGAACATGGCAGGTGTATCACCTCAATCTCCTAATATGGTGTAGTGGGGTGGACCCTGTTATTTGAACTGTGCTTGAAACTCCTGGCCATGAGCTGAGACCAGAAGTCAAAACCCCTAGGAGCTATCTGATAACACAGCAAGCATTTTTTGGAGCATGAGATTACTGACATCTTCTCCCCTCAGTAGAGTTGAATAAATCTCATTGAACCCCCAGCAGGTACCATTGTTCGTATCTAGCTGTATTACATTCCTGAAGAGAAGACAAAATGTTGCAAGAAGAAATTGGGAAAATTCAGGGATGATTGAGGGCTCACTGATGTAGTCCCATGTACAATGAAATGAATATTGATGATATGGCAGCTAATAATAGTGTATCTGCATTTCTGACACAAGAGAAGCTCTGCACACGTCCATCTACGTCCTTCACATCATCAGCACACATCAGGGCTGAAGCTGAAAGAGCAGCATTACAAACAAAACCACAGGCACACAAGGGAAAGCATGTTCTGGCGGAGAAAAGGGAATAGCCGAACCTGAAAATTAAAGAATTAAGGAAAATAATGGAGACTCTTGAGCAGTGTAAGGAGATAGCAGCCACACAGTCAAGGCTCACAGTGTTTATAGAAGAAAAGTATATTTAACATCCATGCTTACTTTGAGGTAGAGACATAGAGAGGTATGGTACCTCAGGAATGGACCTATTTCCAAAGGAAACAGTGAAACCACACAAAGAAGAAACACCAGCTCAAAGTGAGTCCAACTCCAAATGCTCATTCAGTTCTGTAAAACTAAAATCACTGACTGGGATCACAACATTAGAACTCAAACTCATAGTGCCACTTCTCACAATCTGTGCTGAGTCTGTGCGAAGAAACCATGACACCTTTCAAACTCAAACTGAACTTGGAAACCATTAAACACCCTCATAGCACACAGAACTGACAGTACTGAGAAGTACAATGGAGGGCAGGCTAATGAGCTTGTAACTCTTGGCTCCAGACAGAGGCTATCCCAAATTCATAAGATTACTTGAAGAACACTTTGGCAATCACTGCAAGATTTCATGTACTATATAGAAAAGGCACTCACATGGCCCACCATCAAGCCTGAGGACCTTAGAGCATTACAGGCTTGTGCATTGTTCCTCAGATAATACTGCAGTTCTCATCTTAATGCTAATTGGGGCCAGTGAAGAGGAGTGTACACTTTCATTAGTCCAAGCTAAGGCTAAGAGAAACAAAGGTTACAATGTGATACAGACAAAAAAGAACAACATTCTGCTGCACACTATGAGTCAAGAGAAGTGCACTTCTTGAAACTGGAGGGTGTTTTACCGACGTTAGCAAAGATGAGAAAATAAATAGTCCGACCTCAATCCCACCAGTCGACAGCCAGAATAATGGATTCAGAGATGCATGAAGTCAAAACTACTCTAGGTATTATAAAAACTGATAATCTTGATCCATTCCAGGATTCCCAGGAGAAGTAGTAATGTTAGAAATGTTAGAAACTTGTGTGAAAAGTCAAGCATCATTGCAGCTTGGATCCATTGGACGATGCAGATCTCCATGTTTCCTTTCACAAACTTCAGTATATCCATGAAAGTACAAGCCATGGTGTAAGAAACCCTGTTCTCTCACAACGTCAGAAGAAGTACTGATAACAAATGCAAATGCAACATTAGAAAAGGTTAATTCATAAGTACTTTATATATTGACGTGTAAGAGAAAAGATAGGAGAGCTAAAATGGCAGATTTGCCCCAGGACATAATGATGCCAGATCTCCCAATTCACACGTGTGGGAATGGATTATTTTGGCCCCATCAAAATAAAAAAGAGACAGAAGCCTTTTAAAAAGATATGATGTCATATTCCGCTGCATGTCCATCAGAACAGTGTATCTAGTGAATGTGCCACTTCCAAATGCAGACTCATGCATTCATGCATTAAGAAGATTTGACAATGAAACCAATCTCACTGATGTAGAAAGAGAGCTGAAAGAAGCCATACTTGTACTCAACCAGTGCCAACTCTGAAATGCATTGTAATGGATGGAGACACTCACCATAGTGGATTATGGGAGACACTTATTTCAGTGCTATGTTCTGTTTTACACCCACATATCCTTGATGATAAAGGCCTATACTGTACTGTGTGAGGTAGAAGCTATTCTAACTACAGCACTATCAGCTGGAGCTTGAAGTATTGATACCATATTCTGCTCTTAAAGACAGGGAAGACAGGCAGTACATTGAGTCAGTAACTAATAAAGCTAGAATTGTGAAAGGATGATCAAGGATGATAAGCATCATGAGACTACACAGCATTCAGGACAGTTAATCATTCGCAAGGAATATGTAGCAACGGTCCCACAAAACTAGCTCCATTGAGAAGACATTAGGGTGAAGTACATACCTCATCATAAAGTTTATCATCCTAATAGCAAATATAGAAGTGATGTTCGACCAGTTAAGAAGTTTAGACTTTCTAAACTGCCAATGGTGGCCTAAAGGACAGGTGAGAAAAGTTCAGAATGAATGGTGTTTCTTCCCCTACTTGTGATAATTTTTCACAATGTCTGAGGACAACCATGGACGTTGAGATACAGAAAAGATTAATACCATATTAAAGGTCTTACATGTTGAGGATTGCTTGAAATTGCTACCCATAGCTGGCTAAGCTATAGCTTTCGTAAAATACAGTGCATCCGGAAAGTATTCACAGCGCTTCACTTTTTCCACATTTTGTTATGTTACAGCCTTATTCCAAAATTGATTAAATTCA
>JAOVYW010006068.1:0-43424 GCA_025775045.1 Hiodon tergisus
TAAGATAGCTAATCTATCATTTCCAGCAAGCTAGTAAGTTGTTTCTGTTCATTGCAGGAGTAACTTCACTAAAGCTAAACTTTTTGACTAATGATACCTTTAACGTTATAAAGGTGATCTCAGGAAGCACTAAGCATGCATGTCTGGGGAGGAAGGCGTGCATAAAATCAGCTGTCAACTGAGTCATTATAACATTCTTGAAATAGAGGTCTGAAAATTATCAGAAAAAAATTTCATTCCATATTTGAGATAGAGGTTGCGGAGAGTGACCCTCTCACTGGTACAGGTCGTCTTCCCCCTGGTCTCTGTACAGGTTCCCTGGGTCCCGGCCCCCTTGTCCTGACCCTTGACCTCTGCCTGACTGAGAATCGGAGGGGAATCTGAAAGCATGCATGGAAATGTGTAAATAGAGTACCCTGACTAAACCACTCAAATGTATAAATTCAGGGTTTGTAATTAAGATACCCATAACCAGCACACTCCTATAATTAGTTATTAGGCAATTAGCTGTGAAGTGTATTGTGTAGTCATGTAATAAAACTGCTTGCATCTAACAGAAGTTCGGTTAACCGCAAAATACACAGGTCTACTCACTTTGTTGTGTGTATTTGTGATTAGGCATAAGTTTGCATGCGTGTGTGTGCGTGTGTGTGTGTATTTGTGTATGAGTATAAGTTTGTGTATGTGCGTGAGCATTAATATATAAAGGTTTTTGTGAATGAATATAAAGGTGTGTGTTGTGTATGAATATAAAGGTGCGCGCGTTTGAATATGAGTGTGTGTGTGTGTTTGAATATAAAGGTGCGCGCGTTTGAATATGAAGGTGTGTGGGTATGAATATGAATATGTGTGTGTTTGAATATAAAGGTGTGTGGGTATGAATATGAGTGTGCGTTACTGTTTGAATATAAAGGTGTGTGGGTATGAATATGAGCATGTGGGTATGAATATAAAGGTGTGTGGGTATGAATATGAAGGTGTGTGGGTATGAATATGAGTGTGTGAGAATGAATATAAAGGTGTGTGGGTATGAATATGAGCGTGTGGGTATGAATATGAGCGTGTGGGCATGAATATAAAGGTGTGTGGGTATGAATATGAGTATAAGTTTGTGGATGTGCATGTGCATTAATATATAAAGGTTTTTGTGTATGAATATAAAAGTGTGTGTTGTGTATGAATATAAAGGTGCGGGCGTTTGAATATGAAGGTGTGTGGGTATGAATATGAGTGTGTGTGTGTTTGAATATAAAGGTGTGTGGGAATGAATATGAGCGTGTGGGTATGAATATGAGCGTGTGGGTATGAATATGAAGGTGTGCGGGTATGATTATGAGCGTGTAGCTATGAATATAAAGGTGTATGGGTATGAATATGAGTGTGGGGGTATGAATATGAGCGTGTGGGTATGAATATGAGCGTGTGGGTATGAATATAAAGGTGTGTGGGTATGAATATGAGCATGTGGGTATGAATATGAGCATGTGGGTATGAATATGAGCGTGTGGGTATGAATATAAAGGTGTGTGGGTATGAATATGAGTATAAGTTTGTGGATGTGCATGTGCATAAATATATAAAGGTTTTTGTGTATGAATATAAAAGTGTGTGTTGTGTATGAATATAAAGGTGCATGCGTTTGAATATAAAGGTGTGTGGGTATGAATATAAAGGTGTGTGCATGAATATGAGTGTGTAAGTATGAATATAAAGGTGTGTGGGTATGAATATGAGTATAAGTTTGTGGATGTGCATGTGCATTAATATATAAAGGTTTTTGTGTATGAATATAAAAGTGTGTGTTGTGTTTGAATATAAAGGTGTGTGGGTATGAATATGAGCGTGTGTGTGTTTGAATATTAAGTGTGTTTGGGAATGAATATGAGCGTGTGGGTATGAATATAAAGGTGTGTGGGTATGAATATGAGTGTGTGGGCATGAATATAAAGGTGTGTGGGTATGAATATGAGTATAAGTTTGTGGATGTGCATGTGCATTAATCTATAAAGGTTTTTGTGTATGAATATAAAAGTGTGTGTTGTGTATGAATATAAAGGTGCGCGCGTTTGAATATAAAGGTGTGTGGGTATGAATATAAAGGTGTGTGGGAATGAATATGAGTGTGTGGGTATGAATATGAGTGTGTGTGTGTTTGAATATAAAAGTGTGTGGATATGAATATGAGCGTGTGGGTATGAATATAAAGGTGTGTGGGTATGAATATGAGCGTGTGGGTATAAATATGAGCGTGTGGGTATGACTATGAAGGTGTGGGGGTATGAATATGAGCATGTGGGTATGATTATGAGCGTGTGGATATGAATATGAGCGTGTGGGTATGAATATGAAGGTGTGTGGGTAAGAATATGAGCGTGTGGGTATGAATATGAAGGTGTGCGGGTATTATTATGAGCGTGTGGATATGAATATGAGCGTGTGGGTATGAATATGAGAGTGTGTGGGTATGAATATGAGCGTGTGGGTATGAATATGAGCGTGTGGATATGAATATGAGCGTGTGGGTATGAATATGAAGGTGTGCGGGTATGATTATGAGCGTGTGGATATGAATATGAGTGTTTGGGTATGAATATAAAGGTGTGTGGGTATGAACATGAGCATGTGGGTATGAATATAAAGGTGTGTGGGTATGAATATGAAGGTGTGCGGGTATGATTATGAGCGTGTGGATATGAATATGAGCGTGTGGGTATGAATATAAAGGTGTGTGGGTATGAATATGAGCATGTGGGTATGAATATGAGTGTGTGGGTATGAATATGAGCGTGTGGGCATGAATATAAAGTTGTGTGGGTATGAATATGAGTATAAGTTTGTGGATGTGCATGTGCATTAATATATAAAGGTTTTTGTGTATAAATATAAAAGTGTGTGTTGTGTATGAATATAAAGGTGCGCGCATTTGAATATAAAGGTGTGTGGGTATGAATATGAGCCTGTGGGTATGAATATGAGCGTGTAGGTATTAATATGAGCGTGTGGGTATGAATATGAGCGTGTGGGTATGAGCGTGTGAGTATGAGTGTGTGGGTATGAATATAAGCGTGTGGGTATGAATATGAGCGTGTGGGTATAAGCGTGTGGGTATGAATATAAGCTTGTGGGTATAAGCATGTGGGTATATTCATGTGGGTATGAATATAAGCGTATGAATATAAGCGTGTGGGTATGAGTGTGTGGGTATAAGCGTGTGGGTATGAATATAAGCGTGTGGGTATAAATATAAGCTTGTGGGTATAAGCGTGTGGGTATGAATATAAGCGTGTGGGTATGAATATAAGCGTGTGGGTATAAGTGTGTGGGTATGAATATAAGCGTGTGAGTATGAATATAAGCGTGTGGGTATAAGCGTGTGGGTCTGAATATAAGCGTGTGGGTATGAATATAAGCGCGTGGGTATAAGCGTGTGGGTATAAGCGTGTGGGTATTAGTAATAACATACCTGAAGTTACCAAAGCCTCGGCTCTGTTGCAACGTCTGTGCAAACATTTCGTATTTACGGATGTCATTGTCACTGACGGAGCGGCGGGCAAAGCGCATGGCCTCCTCAAAGTGATCCTTCCGGATCTCTGGTACTGGGTCGTTTTCCTCCTCCTGGAGGGAGAGAAAGAGAGAACTGCGATTCAAACATAATGGTATTTGTGTGTGTGATTGTAAGTGTGTGGTTATTTTTATCTGTGTGTCTTTTTTCCCAGTCCAAATGTTGTGAGCCACACTACACACATTGAGGAACTCAACCACGTCTCTACCTCCAATCAGAACT
The DNA here is from genome assembly GCA_025775045.1 of Hiodon tergisus. Taxonomy (NCBI): domain Eukaryota; kingdom Metazoa; phylum Chordata; class Actinopteri; order Hiodontiformes; family Hiodontidae; genus Hiodon; species Hiodon tergisus. The sequence continues at coordinate 3,785 of JAOVYW010006068.1, forward strand.
GCGGGGCATACACTAAATTATCCCAGCCCCCAATCAAACATTCGCCCATTCAACAGAGCAGTGGACTCCACTGACTTACGTGTTCAGAAAACAGTGGTCGATTAATTAAGGAATTCACTTACTCATTAATTGTACGGAGCAGTGGACTCAAAAAACTTGTCAGACATACATTAATTAATTGATTAATTAATTCACTAGTTTCTTCATTTTACCAAGCAGTGTAGACATTACTCAGACTGACGTTATTTGAGTTGTGGTCTCATTTCATTAAGACAGACTCTTCTCCCTCGTTCACACTCTGACACATTTTCCCCCATTAGTTAGTTTGTATTTCAGAGTGCTGGACGATGCACTGCAGATGAAGATGCAATAGAGGGCTCGCTGACCATGGCGGTGTCTGGCTGGGACTGCTTTTGCCTTTCTATGCGGATCTCGGCCTCGATGGCCTCCCGAATGGCCAGCTTGCAGGCCCGCTGGCAGATTTCTGTGAGGTCTGCTCCAGAGAAGCCCTCCGTGATCCGAGCCAGGTATGGCAGATCCACGTCCTGAAGAAGACACATGTGTGCATCCACTACACTCTTTTGTTGCACTCAAGCACAGGGTTTATTACACACGGTGCTTATTATACTCCCTTTATTAATTACACACACAGCGTTTATCATGCACATACACGCAAATATAAACATAAACATAAACTGAGGGGTAGGACAGTGGCTGGAGTCACTGGCTGAGAAAGGCAGGGCATTTACCTTGGCAACGGGTGACTTTCGCAAATTGGCGGACAAGATGGCGATGCGGGACAACAAGTCTGGTAGCGGGATGTAGATCAGCTGGTCCAAACGACCCGGACGCAGGATGGCAGGGTCAATGATGTCAGGCCTGGGGAGCAAAGTAAGAGACAGTCATCACCACCAAAAAGTCACACTCAAACCCACACGCACACACTCAACAGGATCCCTTTGACATGGACATACTCACACAGACAAACTGCTATGGACACCCACACATGCATGCACTGTTTCTCCCCAAGGGCTCCTCACCTGTTGGTGGCTCCAATGATGAAGACGTTCTTCTTGTTGGTCATGCCGTCCATTTCTGTCAGGATCTGGTTAATAACTCGGTCGGCCGCACCCCCTGCATCCCCGGCTCCTCCCCCACGTGCCTTAGCGATGGAGTCCAGCTCATCGAAGAACAGAATACAGGGTGCTGCCTGTCGAGCCTGAACTCAGGGTTTAAGGGTCAGAGGTCAGGAGGTGAAAATATAAAAAGCACAAATATATCTTTGGGCAAGGAAAGACAATGAAATGGGTTTAAAAGAAAGATATTAAATTATGTTACTGTAGGGCCTGCTGGGAAATGCCTTGTCTCACCTTGTCAAAGACGTCCCTCACATTGGCCTCAGACTCGCCGAACCACATAGTCAGGAGCTCTGGCCCCTTGATGGACACGAAGTTGGCCTGGCACTCGTTGGCAATGGCTTTAGCCAGCAGGGTCTTACCACAGCCGGGGGGACCGTAGAAGAGCACCCCACGGGATGGGTCCATCCCGAATTTCAGGAACTTGTCAGGGTACTCTACGGGATACTGTCCATGAAGGGAGAGGTTTGCAAGTTTGCTTAGATAAAAATGTTGTTTTCAATGGGAGGAGAATGTAGAAATTCCATCTGACACAATCTTACACATTGCACACACATACACATACACACAGCAATGTAGATACACTTATCGATCAAAGAAGCAGTCCTGTACTCGCTTGATGGTTAAAGGTTTGTGTGTGTAGGGGAGTGGTAGGGAGGTTACCTGCACAAGCTCCTGCAGCTCCCTCTTCACCTCCTCCAGACCACCAATGTCCTCCCAGTTGACCTGGGGCACCTCCACCAATGTCTCCCTCAGAGCTGAGGGGTTGCTCTGTCCCAGCGCCCACTGCCACAGATACAGCAGTCATTTTTGTATTTCATTGGTTCAGTGAATGCCCTTAACAGTCGCTGATCAAAACAGTTGATTCTTGTTCAGATAAATTACATTTTTGTATTTGGTGTCTAAAGTTCAAAGCTGTCAACTGTCTTACCATAATGGGAATCAACTTTGAAGTTGATATAATACTAGAATAAAATAACTAGGTATCATGCTGTGTGGAGACAAAATGGAACACACTATCACAAATCCATATCTCAAATCAAATTTAGCTGAACTGAAAAGGTGCAGGTGAGTGCAGGTGAGGCTGATCTGGAAGTAAATTGTGGGTGTGATTACCCTGAAAAGCGTAGTTTAAGAATGACTGCCAGGAAACGTAATGTGTAAGGGAAGTTTAATGTGAGCGTGGCTAACCCGGAAGTCGTCCATGGTGACGGAAAGGGAATTGAGGAGGTCAGCGTCGATGCTGTCGTCCTCCAGGTCGATGAGGGTCAACTTCTTGCGGATGGCCTGCAGCGCAGCCTCAGAGCAGAGGGCCGCCAGGTCAGCCCCCACGTGCCCGTGCGTCTCCATGGAGATCTGACACACAACATATAGAAAAGCAAAGATCGTGTGTGTCCTGCCTTGTCCCAAACGTAAGGACCAATCGCCCCTCTGTGCTGGCTTCACAACTTTACAACCCTGACTCATTCTTGAGCAGAAGCAAGGTTTTCACTTGTCTTCTCTCTTCTCATCACCCCTGTTTTACTCCTATTTATTTCCTGTACCTTCTTTCCTGTTCTCTCATCTTCTACCCTTCACCAAGCTCTTCCTCTCCACCCCTCTCTTCCCCTGATTCCTCTGCCCTCACCCTCTCCAAATCAATATCGTCGGCCAGTTTCATGTTCTTGGTGTGGATCTGTAGGATCTCCAGACGTCCTGTAGAGTCAGGTATTCCAATGTCGATTTCACGGTCGAACCTTCCTGATTTGGATGGGAAGACAGACAGGTGGTCACAAATGTTGTGGTCCAGGACCAACAATACTGACAGCATTTTAAAGCATGTGTACACTCTGGCATTTTTTTAGTGCACTTTCACACCTCTGTACTTCTTGCGCAATTAAATCCCATGTACTCCTTCTTTTTCATTTTGTATTTAAGTGACACCTGTCGCTCTGACAGGGTCAGTGATTCTTGTCTCTGTGTGTTATTGACTCCTGTAATGTGTCATCGTCTCTTCTATGTGTGAGGCAGTCCTAACAGACACTCTCTGTGCCATGACACTAACTCTGCATTAGTGACTTGTTTGTCAGAGCCTTCTGTCTCTGAGAATCCCTTCTCACCAAAGCGCCTCAGGGCAGGGTCCACACTGTTTGGACGATTGGTGGCAGCCATGACGATAACATGAACCCGTTGCTTAAGGCCATCCATCAGAGTGAGGAGCTGAGAGACAATTCGCCGCTCCACCTCCCCATGCGTCTGCAAGACCACACCCACTGACATTACAAAGCTGACAAAAAGATTGTTATAGAACACTGACTCCACATAAAAAGCATGTTTCGATGTTACAGAACACAACTAAGATTTTTAAAACACATTGATATTACGGAACACACACCGTGTTACAGTGTGCACATGTTACAGAAGGGTGAGATACATTGCAGGACACACACTGATCACACCTTCTCCCTCTTGGGTGCGATGGCGTCCAGCTCGTCGATGAAGATGATGGCAGGAGCGTTCTTCTCAGCTTCCTCAAAGGCTTTGCGCAGGTTACTTTCAGACTCACCGGCTAACTTGCTCATGATTTCAGGGCCTGGGGGCCCCAAAACACTGCATAAAAGACTGCTTCACTTGACTACTGCAAGCAACCTGCTAGGGAAAAAAAAGCAATGAAGGCCATTTACCATTAATGAGGAAGAAGAAGGCTCCGGTCTCATTGGCAACAGCACGAGCCACCAGGGTCTTTCCGGTTCCTGGGGGGCCATACAGCAGTATTCCCCGTGGTGGCTGGAGGATGGGGAGCATGTTAGGGTTGGGGGGACAAGAATAAAACACCCACAATATACCCACCTGAAATGTCAGGCCCAGTGTGACTTCTGGTATTCGATTATAATAGTCCCCTGTGAACCAGTATAGTCAATTCTAGTGAACCAACGTGACCTCGCAACCCTTAGCCATTAGTTGAACCAATAGCCTTTCATGAAAAAAGGTACCTCTTCTAAATACATTGCCATATGTGAACCCACATAGGCTAAACTTCTTTTGGACTTGATTGATTAATGAATGTATTGATTGACCTTCACTCCGATCGCCTTGAAGAGGCCGGGGTGCCTCAGTGGCAGCTCCACCATCTCCTTTATCTGGGCCAACTGCTTGCGGCATCCACCAATGTCGTCGTAGCCAATGTCGTTCAGGCTTTCCTCCTCATCCTTGTTGGGTGGCAGAAGGGGCACAAGTTAACAACACACCCAACACTGCTCTTGATTATGTCAGATAGAGCTGGCCTCCAGGGAACAGTACACTCCCACCAGTTTGTTACCAGAGGAAATAGAAAATTTAGTTCTGCGCTTTTGTGGGCCTGCTTGAGTGAAGTGACATTTACCTGTCAGCATTCAAACTCTGTCAGGTGAAACTTACACAGGTCCAAACAAACTGATCTAAAAAAGATATATAAACAGTCGTAGCTTCCAAAGCTATGGTAAGATAAGCGCTGAGTGGCTCATGTAATCAAGGCCAACCCCCCTCCCCACCTCTCTCTTAATTGGTTCTCCCTCGCAGTGAATGATTGTGTCTGGAGCAACGATGCAGTGGGGAGAGGGATCAGTCTCTACCACTTTAAACTCCACAGCTCTCATGCCCCCCCGCACCAGGAAGATGTCCCCTGCAGACAGAGCAGACATTTACCACCAGTGGGCAGCAATCAAACTTTACAAATGGTGCATTTTATGAACATTTCTCTTTAGTGTTGGACAAAATGCAATGAGCATGCTTTCAGGATTTGTCTAAAAAGTACAACAGAGGTGCACCTCCTTTACTGTGATTTTGATTATTGTTTACAGATATGAAAAAATGTAAGAATTAAGGTTGTGTTCATGATAAGCCCAATAGTGCACCCCTGCCTTTGTGCATGGGTCGGTAAGCCTCCAGGAAATAGGGCTTCAGGAAGACCTCGAACAAGTTTCCCGTCAAACCCTCGATGGTGTCATCTATTGGCAGCACATGGATCCGCTTCCCATACTTCACGTCTGGGCAGGCCTGAATGCTGCCAAATCACAGAGACAACGGCCAGGTGGATTAATCATCTGCGCCCACCTTCTCACTCTTGCCTGCCCAGGCGCGTGATGTCATCGTCCAGTTGAGAGTTAGTACTAACGAATGACAGCAAGCCACACCTGATGACATCGCCAAGACGCACACGCAAATTGTTCCGTGTGACACGGTTCATCCGCACACGTTCCTCGGGACAGTTATCATCCGTGAGCACGATGCAGACGGTATGCCGCCTCTTCCGACCGCGCATGACCACCGTGTCCCCTCGGAAAAGCTGTAGCTCCTCCATCTTTACCTGGGTTGGCATAGAGGGGTGGAGGAGGGTGGGGGCAGGTGTAATTAGGAAATCTGTATGTGGGCTGCGATTTTGAACCAGGAAACGACAGCTGATTGCATAGAGATGAATGCATTCACAAACATCCCTAACAGAAGGAGTTTCATTTTGTAAAGATACAGGTAGAGACACACACCGGAGACAGGCAAACGATGCTGTTGTCCTCATTCAGAGCCTCGTCCACAACAAGCCTGTTGGGTCGTTGCTTCTGCTTTAGAATTGCAGTGGAGTAGTCCTCCCCCTTTGGGCTGTAAACAGATGGAAAAACACAAGGAATATTTCTCGCTGTTTGACATATGTTATATGTTGTTAGACACTATTAAACACCAGTTAGGCACAATCTGAACCTGTTAGACACTTTTAATGACCGTTAGACATCAGTGAAACACTGTTTGAACCTGTTAATAAGCAGACACTGTATGACACCAGACAGACACTGTTGGAATCTCTGTTAGACACTCATGAAGATATCAGGTAGACATCAGTTATGCATTGGTTTGACACTGTTAGATTTAATTTATTTTTCCTGTGAATGTGTCCTTTTGTGTTGGAGTGTGAGTTAGTACATGTATGTAAGTGCCAATATGTGCTATGTGTTCACGGCCCAAAGGCTGTAGTCACAGACTGCATAGCCATCCCTTTAGGGAACTTGTAGTCCATCACCGCCTCTGCTAGCGTCCAAAACCACCGCACAGGGCAGTCATTCACTCAATCATCAGAGCAGCATACTACACGCTCATACACTCATATATTCACTCATTCAACAGAGCTGTGGAGTGAACTCTACTCACTTTTCAGTAGCTCAAATACCCTGCTTCTTTATAAGCTAATTTAGTCACTCAGCCATCTTATAGAAGAGTAGACATTACTCAGTCATACACTAATTTGCCAAGTTACTCTTTCATTTATCCACATACTTACTAACTTGCAGCAAGGGATAGCAATGAATGGGAACTGGTGGGAAGAATTCCCAAAAAACTTCCCTAAACTCAATGTGAATGGCATTCCCAAAAGATCACATTCAACTGAGCAACTTCAAAGCACCAAGTATAGACAGCTGTCATATAAGCCCAGAAAGCATCTGATCATGGGCAGCCCCAGCTGACTGCAGTAGCTTTGTCATTGGTCTTTGATGCTGCAACATACTTCCACCCTATTCCCAAAGGGCATATTCAAGTTACTAATAATAAAACTGTATCACAATAAACAAATGAATAAATAAATAAAAACTGCACACATATCTTTCTCTAGTTTTTTTTTTTGCCATACTATTTTGTAGTGTTGTAAAGAAGAATTTTGTCTGGCTGAAATAGTACACTGTGCTACACTCTGCAACATTAAGGTGCATACAGCTCAGTGTTCTTACTCACATTCTAAAACACACTAAAAAACACACAGTATCCCAAGCCCAGCTCCTCTTACCCCATGTGACAGACTGAGTCTGAATTTAGCCCTCTATTCAGCTCTGTTTACACACAAGACACTTCATGTACTGGAAGGCCATAAATTCAATAGGCCCCCATACTTTCCACTACATTTAATCTCTCTTTATATCCCTCTCTCATTCTCTCTCTTTTTGTGTCTGTCATCTTCTCTTTCTCTGTCTCCTCTCTCTGTCACCCTCAACCCTCTGACTCTCTCTTCAGGCCGATCCACATTCCAGAACTTCAACGCATTATCAACAAAACAACAACAGTACTGAGCAAACAGTGGTGGTTCACAGTCCTTCACAATGAGGCCCAATTTCAATATAGGGCAAATTATACACAAGACACCGTCTTGTACAGCATTGTAACTGACGACCAAAAGAATGACACTGCATTTTTGATTAACCTTTCTCAGGGCAGACCGTCAGAGAATATTCAAAAGCACACAGGCGGCTGAACTCACTCTGTTTTCCCCGAGGCCGGCATGCCCAAGCTGTCCCGCTGCAGGTGCTGAGCACTGACACTGCGTTGTTAGAGCTGGTTCGGTGTGCGGCTACCTTGGTGCTCCCGGTTCTGGATTCAGGGCTGTGAGCTGATGTCTCCCCTCTGCCTGCTGGCTGCCAGCCCTGCGCTCATTTCGGGACTGTGCTCCCCTCCTGAACTCAAATGCCCTGGAACCCATCCCAGCCGATATATTATATCAGCCCCTTCAAACACGCGCACGCACACACATTCTCTCGCTCTATAATTCGCTCGCCAACTCATGGGTCAACAAACAGAAATTTCCAGCAGTCAAACCAGCAGACCAGTGTTTTATGTGTTTTGTGATGGTTTGCAGCTGAGAGGCTTCTCGCGTTGGTTCCAGAGGCCACCTGACTTTCTTGCTCGCGCTCTCAATTTTATTTTTACGTTTTTCCTTTCTCAGACATTGACACACAAACTCTAAACGACTAAGAGACACTCACAAAACTCTCAAACAATGAGACACAAACAGTGTGCGCAGGCATACATATGCACACACTCTTCTTTATCCAACAACCACCTTCTTCAGGCACACACACCTACATACACATAACCAGATAATACTACTCAAAAAACAGTCCATTATTGTTTCCCCTTGTGGTGGTCCCTCTAAAAACAATTACCTTTTAAATATCCTCCGTCTTGATTTGTCCTATGGTACATGTATGTGTTGTGTATTTTCTTTGGCAACACTTGTGAGTCATGGTAATAAAGCACCTTTGAATGGAATTGTATGGGGGTGGTCCCAGTGTGCCCCTGTGAGAATGGGGGAGGGTGCGTCTCTGGGTTAGTGCTGTAGCCTGTGTGAATGGGGTGAGTGGTTTAATTATTGCTACCACTGCCACCATTATTTATTCTACTGTTCTACCCAATTACAGCATCGTTGGTGGAACTGATTTCTTGAGTATGGTTACGCAATCAGTGAAATAGTAGGCGTGTTTGTGGTGCTATGTGATGTAAATACTTCTGGACTTTCTGCCTCAGCAATTAGCAGATGCAGAGTACAGAACACATATTTTAATCAAGAAGCTAAAATACAGCGAATGCATGTTTCCACAATAACTAAAGACTCAATAGTGCTGTAGCGTCCTGAATACACCTTAAATGCCTGTCTCTGTAAAATGGCTTGTGTGATTATTTTGTAGATGGGTCCCTGTTACTTTAAGTTAAATACACATGAAGAATAAAAAAACTGGCTCAGTTCCGCCGGGATTTACCAGTGTCTGACTTCGGGTTAGACAAAATAAACTTGTCACACGCAGGCACATCGCTCTTTGTCGCCATCATTTGGAGGATCAGCTTCCTCACATCTAAAAAACTTTTAACAACTCACATTAAGGATTTCTCCAGTACAGTCATCTGACAAGTTATTCTGTCTGTCACCCACTTGTTTAGTTAAAAATAAAACCAATGGAAGTAATGTAAACTGTAAAATGGAAATGAGCTACATATGGAATGTTTTAATATTTTTATTAAAAAAGCTTTTCTTAAAAAAAAAAAAATTATAATAAAACTGTAAAACAAGTTATAACAGGAAACATATTTCAAGTGTGATTAAAAAAGTGGATTAAGTCAATATTCTTTAACTCCCGAACAGTGGGTATACACTAGTTTAGAAAACACTTTGAGCCTTTGCACAGCAGGAGGTCATACTGTACAAAGAGTTATAGTTCCCCAGCTTGTAAAGTTATCATCAGAACTGTAACAGAAGGATTTTTTAAATAAAAAAGCAAAAAAATTAAAATTAAAAATAATAATATTAAAAAATATATATATATATATGACCCATGTGACACATGTCCTGTTGCCAAGGAGAATCTTATCTGACAGTAGCCAGGAAAAGTAGTTCTTGGAAAAACATAAGTCCTTTCATGTCTCAAAAGCAGACTGTGTAACGCACTTGCATTTAATCCCAGACATTCCTGATATTCTGCGAAAAATTTTAGGTCTTTGGTTCGAGGTCTTCAGGCTTAGTGGGCTGAAGGTGTGTATTAACTTGCGTGAAATGAGACGCTTACTGCAGCCGTCTAACACTGTCACGCTCAAATGTAAGCAGCCTACAATGAACCCATGGAGCCATCTTAATTTTATGGTTTGTTTTTAGCATCAACTAGTTAACCTCCTTTCGCAATGAAGAAAGATCATGATGACCTCTGGAACCAAAATAAAAAACCCACTTCTTTCCACTTCTGTCCCATTCTCTTAAAAGTGGAGGTCGAATGGAGACATGGTCTATCAAATGGGCCAGTTCAAGACAGCCCCCCCTTCCCCATTGTAAACAAAACTTCTGTTTGCCTCGATACAAAACCTGACTTAAATGTACCCAACCCCCATCTAAACACATCACGTAGCACATGGGGAAGACTGCTGTATAAATGGGGTAAGACTGGAGGGAAACCCTGGATTTAATCAAAGTCTAAAAAAAGTTATAATCTGAAACCTATAAAATGTCAAAGGTTAAAAGAAAAAAAATGCCAAGATATATAGAAGAAATTCAGGTCCCTACTGGTCCAACTGAAGCCACTGGGGTTGAAGACGACAGGAAAAACAAAGCCTGAAGGTGGGGCATTAAAGGGTTTCGGTAGCCTTGACATAGGCCCGTCGATTGATCAGGACCAACGCCGTGTGTCGTGGCTGGGGGAGATCGTGGCGAGAGCCGGTGAAGGAGGGGTCCAATTTTTTTCAGGAAGCCGAATTAAAAATGAATTTAAAAGCACAGAATGTGACCACAAATATCTGTAGGTAACAATTTCTCTTTTTCCTTCCTGCTACAATATATTCGACAGACAAAAAAAACCCTCATGTAAAAAAAACAGCATTAGTATAAACCCAGATTAATTCTTTTTCCCCCCTGTTCCTAGTGTAACAAGTCAGCTGTGAGGAAGTCGAGTGATTGAATCTCCCTTGAATATCCCTTCCCCACCAGTGGAGGTTCCCACTGGTGGGGAAGCAGTTGGACAGCGGTGGGACTAGCTAGGGGGGCCGGATCATCCAAGCCATCCGAGGAAGTAGAAAAGTGTTCTCCAGACAGGACGCAGCATCCCGGCGCAGAGGTGTGCATGTGTGTACTGTGTTGGCTTCAGGAGTTCCTGGCCCCCGTCACAGCCTCATGGAATGGGCCAGCTGACAACCTCCCGGGTGTTTGTGTGTCTGTCCAAGTCACTTGGGTGACTTGTGTGAAAATGCATGCAGGTGTCTTTTTGGTGTCAGTCAATGGAGTGAGCGGGTGTGTGTGTGTGTCTATACATGTGTGCTCAAGACAGAGTACATTTCTGGTGGCCTATCAGCAAAGAGTGCCGTCTTCCTGGAAGTGGGTTCGCTGCAGCACCTTCACATGGCGCTCATAGATTTTGAGGGCGGGGCCAAGTCTGATGGAAAGGCCAGTCAGCACGTCATTGCGTTGCATAAGGAGGAGGGACTTTCCATCAATTTCCTGTTGGAGTCAGCAAGAGGAGGGGTCAAACAACTGATGTTTTAATTGAGCAAATTCAATAAGCCAGTACACACTGAATGCAGAACTTGAGGTTACTGAGTGGGTTTACACTAGGAACTACATCTCCCGTAAGCAGAAAGGTCTCTTGACCTCATTCCTAAATGTACTCAAGTTTGTCTATCTTATATGTTTTGGGGACATGTGAAAGACATCTCAATCATTACGGTACACGGTTATTAAACACCACTATTTAGACTATAACTACCCTTGGCAAGTTTATTAAATTAACTTTAAATTTGACCTGTGTACTGTACATACATGCATACATACATATACACACACACACAAACACACATACATACATACATACATACCTAACAAGACATTACAATAGCCTTGCTTTGATGTTGCAACAAAATTTCAGGACACAGAAGTCTCTTTTTAAGACGCTGAAGTGGATTTCAAAAGGTGACCATCTTTTGAGTACTTTGGCTTGCCCCTCCCTCAAACTGTCAAAACAGCTCATACGTGACTTTGGGTGAAATTATGAATGAGTGCAGTGAGAGAGGTTCAGGGATCAGTGCTGCACTCTAGTGGCTGAAGGGGGACACTGCAGGTCTCACCTGTGTCCTGAAGGCTGCGGCCTGCTCTGGGAAACCGGCTGCAATGAAGTAACTCGCCACATCTGCCACACTCCATTCCACCAGGTTCTGACCACTCTTCTCCATCTTCACAAAACTGTGGGGGGGGGGGGGGGGAGCGCAATTACATTTTAGAACGTTTTTTTTTTTTGGACGTTTGCACTCTATCTCTGTTTGAATTCACGCCAATTTACGGCCAATCTGTCAGCCACAAAGTTCACTTACACTCCTCCATTCAACCCTTGCTCCTCAACCACACCCAATTCCTGCGGGGAGGCTGTGGGGGTCAGAAGGCAGGAAGACACACCCGACTCCATCTTACACCCTGAGCCTGAGGGACCAAGACAGCATATTTCAGCACTCCGGGAAGACACACAAATACTGCACAAACACAAACGTATACGCAATCACTCACACGCAGGCACACACAAACACACACACAGTGAACACACAGCATTAATACCAGATACAGAAATATTCAAGACATCCAACATTAAAGTCACAAAACTACGTCATACACCAACACACACACACACACACACAACAAATCAGAGAATAGAAGCTCAACTCACAACTCTGAGTGTGAATGGTGGAAATTATGTCCTTGCTTTCTGTTACCAGCATCACCGGATCCTGAGGGGGAGAGAGAGAGAGAGGGATATAGCCGAGAGGGGCGTAAAGGCCGTCGGACACTCAGTTGGGAGACCTGGGCGAGGCCCTCGGGTGCGCTGTGTCTCGTCAGGTTACCTGCGAGTCAGGAACCAGCTGCTCGGGCGTGACCACGCTCTCCTCCATGCTGGTCTCCTCCGGCCCGCCCTCTGTCTCCCTCTGGGCAGACGGGCAGAGGGGCTGTGGCCGAGTACCCCCCACGGTGCCTGGAGACAGAGGAGAAAGGGAGGGCCGTTAAGACCATGGCTGTCCCAACGACGTGTCAGAGCACAGTGGGGAAGCGGCTCCGGCCCAGGGGGGGATGGGTGGGGCACACCGACACTCATCACCAGCTTGTAAACAAAGGCCCATGTTAGTCGTCTTGCGACATTAAAAGGCATTAAGATATTTTGACAGCTCACCGCTGATGAGGCCATCAACTAAAATAAAAAGGTGAATTCTGCCAGCCTGAGAAAGCTCACCTTCTTTGTTATGTCTGACGCAATTACTTGTTTGCGAAGACTCGTCCCTGAGCTCTTATCTAACGGTCACTTGCATAGCATCCCATTTTATTGTTTTAACAGAATATGCAGCTGGATATTTTAGGTCAAGTACCATCCTAAAAGCCCCTCTGAGGACTGGGACTCACAACCATCTGGTGAGAAAACCCATTCCTCAACCAGTTCTCAACACAGCTTTCCATATGCCATCTACTCATTGATGCGTCATGCCCATGTCTGGGCCCCTCAGGGGGATTCACTTAGCTGTAGCTTTAGTAAGTTCCCATAAACAAGCTGTTAAGCTGTTCTAGTGCATGTGTTCTTAGTAAAATGCCTTCCTATAAGCCTTGTTTTACCGCTTAAGTTTAGGTTGTTTTTTTGGCAACTTTTGGATAACCCCTGAAGGGTTAATTCAAGTTTCCCTAACAGAAATGACTTACTTTTTTTCTAAAACCAAGTCCCATTTAGCAAATTTTTATTGTTAATTGAGATTTCAATTGAATGTTATTACTAATGCAGAAGTTGTTTTACAACGTATTTGAAAATGCCAAGAGGTCCTGTTGCTATGTTACAGTATGTTGCTTGGGTATTACTGCAGCAGCAACAACAACGGTAGAATTTAAATAATTTTATCAGGGTCCAACTACAGGAAGTACTGCAAGGGACCACATATTCAATAAGCATTATAACATATATTGAATAAGTTCCATAAAAGAAGAAACCAAATAAAATAGCAATATATGTAGATTTAACAAAACAAACTCCAATAGACACTGCAGCCCCTTGAATACTAGTGTTGAGTACCCTTGGCTTAAACCAATAAAAATGCAGTTTATTAGGAACACGTTTATTAAAGCCGAATATTCATTTAAAACAAGGGCGTCAAACTTGAGTCCACACAGAGGTAAAGCGTAGACATGCAGACCCTGCAGCCTGCAAACAATATAGTTTGTGACGCCAGATTTAAACCAATACTGCAAGTTCAGAAAAGCTGCAATCTTCACAGCTTTATGTGACCATACTTTTCCTATGAAGTAAAATTTTTCTTTCTTTTTTTCAAATTCAACCTTTTCTGGTAAAACTCATTGCTCATTCCAATAGGCCATTCAGTCTACGAGTAGTGATTTTGGTGTTTACACAATCCAACATGGCTGCCATATGGCACAATCTATCAAAATTATGTGAAACAAAATGTATGGGACATATTTCCTTCCTTACAGGAATAATTCAAACATTTATGATCCATGACAGACGGAACTCCCGAAACGCAGCCATGAGGTGAGAAACAGCGCACAACTTTAGGAGCCTCAGGAGCCTCATCCCACACACGCAGTTTGGGGGATACATCACGTACCTGCACCGGCGTGGAGCTCTGGAGGCACCTCACTGCGGCACCTCTTGTCGCTGCATGCTTCCTGCTGTGGAGCTGGGCAGCTGGAGGAGGGAGGGGGAGACCGGCCCTTCGCTGTGGATCCGCTGATTGGGTCTGTGATGTCGTTGCCAAAGCTGGAGCCCAAGAGCAGTTTGGCCTGCTTTGTGGGCCTGGCCACAGGGTCAACAGAGGGGGTGCTGTGAGGCTCAACTGCAGATAACCCCTCTTGCTTACCAGCAAGCAAACAGGGGGCACTGTCACCCCCATTTGGACATTCCTTTGCCCCCATGTCACCCTCTCTTTCCTCTTCCTCACCACTGTCTGTTTCCATGGGTTCCATCTCCTTCACCTCAAAGGACCAAAGAATAATAATAAATTAAACAAAATGTATTCACCTACTGTCCCTTTCCACAGTATTCATTCATAGAAATTTTACCCAATTACCCAATATTTTTTTAACCTATTAAAATCTTCAAATTCATCCACTCTGTCTTAGTAGATATTCCACCCCATATTAAGCATAACAATATACATTTATTTTAGTCTATTAGTTGGTCACTAGGGACGCGAATTCATACTAAATTAGGTTTAGAAAAATGAATACAAAGATTCAAGTCATGGAAGCCCGTATTAGCAATCTAAAATGCTGGTAAGAAAAAAATGTATCTGATTAAAACCAATAAGAATGTGTGCAGTTTAAACCGTCGGTGGAGATACAGATTGGGGATTGAGTGGCACAGTACTAAGAAGCTTAGTGAAAATCTGAAGCAGGGTTTCCTTTAGCGCGAACAGAATTTACGCCATCGCGCTCCTTTTACCTCGCATGACCGAAGTACCGCACAGAGCGTCAGCTAGACTCGCAACTGCGCCGTTCATTACACACGCGTTGATCATTCCACTTCTGAGCGCGTCCGTTTTCTATTCCAGACACATTACACGCGTAAATCCACCTCAGAACTTTTACTAAATAAACGCCGGTCAGTCGATCGAGAAAACAAAAACAGAAAAAAAAACCCTTTAGTAGCACGGAGCTGCTCAGTGTGAACATATGTGCGTGCGTGTAAAACAAGCAGCGACTAAGGGCACGAGAGCAAGCGCAGCTCAGCGACATAAAGCCCGCACCTTTGTACTCCGACGTCACCTAACTGCCGCGTTTGGGAAAACACTGGACGACAACGATTGTCCCGAACTCGCGAATTACTACTCTGATACAGCAAACACCCAAAAGATCAGTTAAATTAGTAATAAATATGGGTCAGA
The DNA here is from genome assembly GCA_025775045.1 of Hiodon tergisus. Taxonomy (NCBI): domain Eukaryota; kingdom Metazoa; phylum Chordata; class Actinopteri; order Hiodontiformes; family Hiodontidae; genus Hiodon; species Hiodon tergisus. The sequence goes on from JAOVYW010006068.1 coordinate 19,087, forward strand.
CAAAAAAAATCTGTTCTCAAAATAGTTACCGTGCGGTAGCTGGGGGAAATGTATTTTACAACCCCCCCCCCCAAACGGCGTAGCGCCGAGTAGAGTAGAGGACGTGCTGCAAATATTAAGTTAGTATACCTTTTTCGATATGTGTCTATCCTGCAGTGCGCTTTTAAGTAGTCGCGCGGAAGGCTTCGGCGCCCCCACTCCACGGACCGGGAGAGTGATGTTTCCAAATCTCGTCCTGCGTAGGCGACCTCTTTCCACCTCTCGCTCCAGCACTACTTTCACTTTGCTCCTGGTCAGTTTCTCCTGCGACAGGCGCTCCTGAGAGCTCAGAAAACCCAGTATCTCCTTCAAGCCTAGCGCCGTGTGCCCTCTGGCAGCAGCGGTGCCCCGACTCTTCTCCGCTAGGGCCCGAACAGAAGCCACTAGACGGTCACCCAGGTTGTTTGGGTCAGCTATGCCACGGCTCGTACCTTTCGCCCCGACCCTAAGTTTGGGCTTGAACGACGTTTGTTGCTTTTGCCTGAGGAGATGGCTGTTGCTGGCATTGACGATCGTGCAAGTTTTCTTTTCCTTGTCGTTACTACCCTCGTGCCCTGACAAGCCTGCTTCCACACCTCGGGTGCCCCTAGTTTTACCAGAGGCACCACTTCCATTATTGTTACTGGTGCCTTTATCTCCACCGGTCGAGTTGCTGCTGCCCCCAGTCTGTGGCAGTTTCTTGTCTTTCGGTACACTTGCTTGCACGCCGCCGCTCCCGGCTGCACAGCGAGCTTGACTTGTGCAAACCGCTGCGCCACAGCTCAGACAACTGTTTCCGCTAGCTGAAACCAGAACCGCCTCATCGTTCTGGGCAGTGATGACCAAGGTTTTGGATTGGGGATCACAACACTGGTTCGCCTTCGTGAGTACCGGGTCCTTGGTCCGAGTCTCCTTCGTCTCTGTAGGTCCGTGTGCCCTGTCGCCGTTGTTGTTGAAATTGGTGTGTTTGGTTTGTTTCACCACCGCTTCCCCGCTGCCGGTCGGCTGATCTATCTTTTTTCGGCTTTTTCTCTGCACCTTCGCCGCATTCCGATACGAAATTGATCCCTTGTAGCTAACTTTCAACACTGTTTGTTCCTGGATCAGTTTTTCCAGTTCTGTACGGGTTCGATCTGGGTCTGACCCGTATCGCCTCCGGACCATTCGACATATTCTTTCAAGGTCTGGTCTGGCTTTTCTCGAGCGCAACGAGTCGATGGTCTCCAAAATCCACTCACGGTACTTGGGTTCGGACATGCTGCCTGGGTGGGTTCGGTGGAATTTGGCCGAACGCCTTAATCTTGTCGTCCCTGAAGTGACGCTGCTGCTCCGATCCGGTCCGAGCCCGGCTGGGAATGAGGCGGAAGCCGCGCTGTACGCCTGCGTTGCCCACATTGTGCGCTTAAGGTGGACTGCTACGGTTCGGATATTACTCTACCTAATAGGCCTCCGCGAGACGATTTAAGGTGGAATTGTTAAGTTAAGAATTTGCGCACTTTCCACCGTTAGTGGCGGGATGTGTTTTCGCTCGTATTATAATTACTAGTTTATTACCGTTTTCACATTTATGTGTGTATACGGGGAGAATAAACTTCACACACGTATAGTTTTAACAAGTAAAATTTTATTGGAATGATACTTATGTTGCAAAATATTACAGATTTTGTTTATTCTTTAACATACTCTTGTCCTAAGGATCTCCGCCCAGTTTCAGGGGAGTGTAAAACAATTTAAGACTGTCAAAGGCAGAGTTGTACAATATTATTTTCCGAAAGGTACGACAGACTACACCGTCTCTGTACCCACACTGGAGGAAACAGATTCATGTTATTAAAAATACGTTTAAAAATATGAAAAAGTGAAATCGCTAATTCATCGTTTTCTCTTGATTGTAGTTTTGCCTGTTAGTTTTATGTAAGGGGACACACAAAGGCGGTGTTTTCCATCAGAGAATAGTACTCGGAGAATTTTGTTTTACAAATAAGACAAGGGGAGGGGGCACGTGAGACTGGAACCACAAATAATGATAATAAAATAGTAGGGTTTATTAAATCAAACGAATAGTGATTAAATGTAATTTCCCCCCAGCTCCCACTCACAAACTATACCTGACCGCACAGTAATGAGAGAACGCTGTCCACGGGTACCCACGCAGTAGTTTGCTGTGAACCAGGAAACTAGGGTTTGGCGTTTGTTCAGGTCTTTATCTTGAAACACGGACTTCAATAAACAGGGTAAGAGTACCATAACAAGCAAAGAAAAGATAGGAAAAAAGCTAAATGATTACTTATTTAAATGTGTTGTTCGTCATTTAAGCGCCAAGTAGTATTACTAACATCCTTTTGGGAAAATTCCACTTTTGACATGATCGTTCATCATGCACGCTACCGTTACGGACCCCGAGCATTGTCACCAACTGGACTCAAACACTTTCGTCATCTGACGTCAAAATCTTCACGATGGCAACGTGCACGTGTAGGAGCAGGGTCGTTAAGCCTCCTCACCTTTGCCCGCATGAGAACTAAACATGGCCTCTTTTATCCCCTAACAGGAGACGTGCCATCTTCAATTCTTACCCACCCCCCTCAAATAAACAGAAACAAGGATGAAGTCCGCCATCTTACAATCCAAAAACACACGTTTCAACAGTTTAAAAAAAAAAAAAAAAACGTAATAGCCAATTTGAACTATGTGGTTTTAGCCCGACCCATGATGTTCGGTGAACAGTCAGTTGGCTATACTACACGAAAGACCATGAACAAATAATGATCTTAAGACACAATTTGCTACAAAGAGGCAACGTATATTGGTGAGAAACGGCAATGATAGAACTTACAACGGCAGAAACTACACCCCTTGATAGTATGCAGTGTGTTCAGCGTCTACGTCTAAAAATATTTAAAAGACTCCAGTGATTTTCACCCTCACTGTATATCAGTATAGACATCACATTTGCTTACAAAAGTTGTTTTAAGGACGTTACAATTAGTATACAACAGCAAATCAAATAAAGAATTCGACAGACGCTGACAAGAGGTAACGCAAAAATAAAATGATAAAGTATACATTGAGTGGTACTTAACACGTGGACTGCCAAACCCAAATTGGTGAATAAATACTGTAAAAGCCTGCACGTGAACAGTGCGTTGTAAAGTAAAAAAATAAAAAATAAAAAAACACACCTCTCGCAGTCTGCATTCCTTTCATTTTTGCTAATGCACCAGTGGGACAAGGAGCGCCCGAAAACACGCACTTTGAGTGAACCAAATCATGCCTACCCTGGGGTAAAAAAAACTTAAGCTTGTCGTCTCGACGCGATCCTGCATAATTAATTTCCTAAAAACAATACAATGACGTCATCCAGCTTCCTTTGAACTGTGGAGTCAAGACCCTAATAAAATCGATGTGATTATCCTGCATCCCATAGCCTTTCGTTTTCCCAATTACATTTCATCCGTAATTTTCCCAACGTGGGTGGCACTTAATCACATTGTGAGTAAGCTATACAACTATTCAAAATCCGATGAATATACTTTTAAAATGTTTTTTACAATACGACTTAACGAATGAAATATTATGGAGTGCGTATCTGTACAGGGAAAAAATTGTAAAATGCACCAAGCTCAGCTCAAAACGCTCAGAGAGAAACGGTCACCGTCAATGACCGGATAGTAGTCACTAGCGCTAATAAGGTATGGATTTGGCCATTTTAAAGTTTGTCAGTTTTTGTTAACTTGGGAGAAGCCAGGGCCCTTGCCTACAATGGCAATGAATCCATGGCCAAAGAACACAGGTATCCCCTCGTTCCTTTCCTCCCTGCGACTAATAACGCAACGATTATGTGTTTGCAGCCAATAACACACTGACAAACGTCACCTCGCTCTGAGAAATATCGGACTGAACTGAAGCACACCAACAGATTATGGTTATGCACAGCGCAAGTCCCATCGCTTAAAATTTAAAACAAAATAAAAATAAAACCCCCCTACTGATTAAATTGATGCTCTTAAAAGATAACTAAAACAATTAAAATAGTTGTTCCTCAAAATATGCCTGGTAAGGTTTACACCCTAACCCCTCTATATCCAGTTGAATGATGAGACGTCTCGGGACGTTAAGGGACACACTGGTTCACCCCTGATTGTAGTGAAACGAATGGAGGAGGGACGTTAGAAAAGGGGGTCAAATAAATGTTTTTTTTAAACGAAACAAGGGTTATAGCCCCATCCATTCCCCCTGGGAAGCAAGGAGAATCTTACAGATGCCTGGGCCTTAAAAATGGAACATCTCCACCCCCTCTCTAAACCAACCAATCAGGACTCAGAGGACCAAACATACCCCAACACCCTCCACAACACACATAAGCACGGGGATAACAAGAAGGGTGAAAAATAAATAAAAAACAAATTAAAGGCAACACTGCTGGCTGGCTCTGGACTTCTTGTACTCTGGCTGCTGGTTCTATTTCTGAACAGGAGAGAGCACCCAAGTTCCCATCCAATCCCTCCCCCGTCATCTGCTCTCCCTTTCTCTTCTTCCACTCCTGGGTGAACCTAAAATTCAGAAAACTCCTTTGCGCACTTCTCAGTGAAGGAGACACGAATTTCCTCTTCCTCATAGTCGTCAAAGTTGCTGGTGTCGCCAGGCCCTTTGCACTTAGGGATGAAGGGTGCCTCCACCTAGAGGACACACACGGAAAAAATACAAAGGGGATTTATACTGAAAAATACTGCTTTATCACTTAGGCATGTTATTATGTAATAATTATAGTAAGAGGCTTGGCTAAATGTATCCAAAAAACTCCTTAGTTCAACCACTACAGCCAGAAAACATTCCACTGTTGCAATGAGGACAACCCACTTTGACTGAGGTTAAAGGGCAACCCACTTCCGATACGTCCAAGTTTCACCAACAGTCATACTCGGTGATTGCTACTTATGAAAGGCTGATTTTGCATAAATGTGCAAATCTGCGTTTGTTCATAGAACATCGCAGTGAGAGGGACATCGCAGGAACATCACTGATCCGTGGAGCAGAAGGGGATCACTTGCGCCCAGTGGCCATGAGTAACCGATGATGGTGGTGGGTTTATGCCATTAGATAAAATGTAATAACGTCTGTTAAGCACATAGCTTGTAAAAATACAAATTACATTGCATTGACAGCCCCACAGTATTGAGACATGACCAGATGTATTTCATGTTTTAAACTTGAAAGGTATAAAAAAAATAAAAAAAAAGACAGCTTGCTAATCGCTATCGTCTACTCCAGTCTGAGATATTAATCATTAATTGAGGCAACATTTAATGGTAGGTTAGTTAAACTGCTACTCAGTAAAAATAGGTCTTATTGGGGCCCCTGCCTCCAGCCAGCCTCAGGTATGAAAACCAATCCGATAATTTAAAATGTAACCAAGGGGGGAAACTTATTCGCCCCTGTAATTCCTGCACCCCCACTTTTGTAAAGACATAACATCCAGGTAAAACTTATAATATCTGCATAGTTTGGCTTGATATTTTACGGTTTAGCTTAGCATCTACAAGCTCAGAATATGTTACAATAGTCAAATAGCAGGGCTCAGAACTTTAAGTCCCAGGAATCAATCAGGTAAATTTTGTTTAAATACATAATTTAGTCATTTTCCCATTTTTCTTCCACAATTGAGCCTGCCATTTCTTCTATAACTCAGAATATTTTACACAAAAAGCATTTTTAAAATCAGGACTGTGAAATTATATGGAATTTGACATGTATAGGACTGCTTACTTCAAAACTGCTGGATTCCAGTCATGACAAAATTTCACTGAAATAGATGATCGAGATGACGCAAAACCAGCGAGCCAAACTCAATTTCTCGGCCCTGCCCCGCTCACCTTCCTCTGGTAGATGGCAATCCAGTCGGTGGTGGCGAACCACTTGTGGCCCTTGATGTCATTGACGCCGTTCTTGAGGTTCCCAAAACGCTTTGTCAGATCCACCTGGAGCAGGTTCCTTAGGAGGTCCTTCAGGTCCGAGCTGAAGTGCGAGGGGAACCGCACCTGCAGGGGGTTGACGAGAGTGACGTTGAGCAAACGGGCAGTAGGGCAGTGTGGTGGGTAGCAGAGAAAACATGTTTTTTCAAGACTCAGGGACCCACAGTGGTGTTTCTTAGCCAGAAAATTGACCCACCTCCAACCCAGGACTCTCCACTTAACAGCGTTTTCTGATCAGGCGCCATACTTGTCTATTCAGTTGCCTAGGTGTGTTGCATGGAAACTTGAGCTTGTCTATAGTGCCATAACCCATCACATTCTCAGCTGACTCTTTTGGTCTTTCAGCTGATACCACCCCGTTTCCTGGTAGAAGCATGTCACAGAATACCTTGAGGAGCAGTACTAATATTTAATTACTGCTATTCTTTTTGCGTCACACACGTTCTTTACTATAATGAACGTACTAATTATAATGCTGGTGAGGAGACCGGATAATTGTCTTTGAATAGTTAATTTCGAATGGCATTCAAAAGGAGGAGAAAGAAGAAAAAAAAATACCTGAGATTTTTAAGTCTGTTCATGAAACAACAGCTTTGACATTGAAGCTCCTGTTCAATAGGTAGAATCCTGAACAGACTACCTGGCATTTAAGGATAACAGACTTTGGGAAGGCCTTGTATCCAGAGAGGTTTGGTATTCCTACAATGGGACACTGGGCTAAGTTTATACACCTTCGGGACACTAAGCAGATGGTGCAATGGTGTAGACCAACCTTCCCCGAGACGATTTTCTCATAGATCTGTATAGGCTGGTCAGCGAAGAACGGGGGGTAGCCTGCAGCCATCTCATATATAAGTACCCCCAGGGCCCACCAGTCAACCGCCTTGTTGTATCCCTGTGATAGGGGGAGATGGAGAGAGAGAGATTATGTGAGGGTATTCAAGAAACTGAAAAATACCCAAGATGAACTGACAAGGTTTCCACTCTTTCATACAAATAATTTTCCAGGATAACGTACACAACACAAAAAAATTTAAATCACAGGAAACATTATTCAAGCCAAAACTATTCTCAATGAGAGCAAATGTTGTAGACCTGTACTGTGCTGGAATTTAAAAAGCCAGCTAACCTGCAATCATGCTGAATTGATTAAACTGATTCAATCTGCTTTGAATTCAGAGGCAGTCCCAACTCTGACCACACCTGATGCTGTGTTAAACACTTTAGCGGTCGCTGTCGACCATACCAAACAGATGCAACTGACATACATAGATACCGTCACCCAAATCCAGGTTTAAGTTACTACTGGGGTGGCAGTTGTCGGTTTGTAGACTTGTAAAGTAAATAACATGCAGGCATACCTGAAGAATTGATCAATGCCAAGCAGTAGCCAACCTATAGCTTTGTTGATATGCTTCAGATATTTTTTGGTAATCTGGGGTATAGCTACTGCCACTGCAGCGCAATGACAGTACATTTAATTACATTTAGAAGAAAAATAAATAAATCATAAATTCATACTTCCCTGTTCCTATAGAGGTAAATATAACTGCCGGTCTGTGCACTTCTCGATAAAAGCATCTCTCAATGAAATGTTTTTTTCTTTTTCTTTGAACAATTCCAACTCAATTAAACGTTAGTACATGCAATGTGTTGTGTGTTTTTTTATTATTATTTGGATTTCTAAATACTATTTGTTCAGATATTTACTTTTTATTCAATATTATGGTGAACGATAAACTGTTATTTTGAGGTATTTACAAGCAACATGCCCTAGTGCATGTCTTTAGCGCCATCATTTAACTGTTAAATTTACTTGCCTGGTTCTAAGTCCTCTTGTGCTGTCAATTTTAATACACGATTAAGAGACCGTTTTAAACAGGAGAGATTTGAGAACCCGAAAACTCCTGAAATAATGCAATTTACTTCACAGTACATTTAAGTGATGTAGGCCTACAGATTTTAACCTGGAGAATTTCTTTAGCTAGAATACAACTAAAACTGTGATGAAATTAGCATAGGCTGGTTACAGCAGCAATAGTAAGTTAACTTATCTTGACCTAAGTCAGGGGTTCCCAAGCCATACATAGCCTCTCAAACGCTTACAGATACAAAGTAATCTGGCTAATACGCCAACATATAACCTTAAAGTCCAAAGCTGATGATATGACAGTTACCGTTATGTTATCACAATATTGTAATCTAGTAGTAGATGTATTACATTAGAATTAAATTTATGAAATTAGCACATATAACAATGAATATTTCTCAGAGATTTTTCTCAAATATGTGTTCGTAAAGACCTATAAATACAACAAATCTCAGCAAACCTGCACAGATCCTAATAGGTAGTGATCCAAAGTCAGACCATTCCATATCCCATGGCATGACTCAAAATGATGCGATATTACTGGGATCAAAAGAACAACTCAGTAGCGCATGTAAATAAGTACCGTATTGTTTTTTTCCCCCCGGCACAATTTCCCCCCCATTCCCAGGCCAGGATAACGTTGCTTTTAATTCGCAGGTTTTGCAGTATGCGTGGGAACCCCGGCTCCTCCCTCACCAACATTGGATCGGCAGCCTCTAGGTCCGAGCGCTGTCCAGGTTGGATTACTGCAGCAGGCAACCAGCTGTCCTACCCGCCTACACAACCAGATTCTCTTTGAAGAGGAGCAGTACTCCTTCACTTCACCCCAAGGCCCTCTTCTCTCGTCTTCTCCCCACAACACAACCTCCAACACCCCTCCGCTTCGGCTTATACCACTGCCAAACGCCAGAGCCCTTTTCACATCTACAAGCCCTAACCAGACAATAAAGCCTCCTGCGCTCTGCTGCCGCTGGTCAGCTCGCTACCCAGGATTCCCCAAAGGCTCTCACAGACCTGTTATTTTCTGGTGCCACCTTGGTCAAACCTCTCATGTGCTCCAGCTAGGCTACGCTTCCAGTTCCACTATGAAATAGGCAAACACTTTCTCAATGGTGGCACACTGGAGAGTGTTGGGTATAAAACAGATTCACCAACCTGGCATTCCAGGTTGCATCATTACTCACCTTGCTAAGGATGATTTCAGGGGCTAGGTACTCCGGCGTGCCACACAGCGTCCAGGTCCGGCCCTTCACCCGCTTGGCAAATCCGAAATCTGTTACCTAGAAGTGGGAGAAGCCTCCGAGTGTAAAGACGCTGATGTCTAGGAGGGATCTGCCGACGCACTCGGAACATCTGCAGCAGGGCACTCCCGAACTCCATCACCCAACACCTCGCATCATCGAATTACGAACATACTTTCATAGTCAGATGAACTTACCAGTAAAGCTAATACAGGCAGAGATTTACACATGTGAGGAGACTGCCTGGTCTTTACTAGATCTAAAAACAGGCAAACCCATCAGCTTGTTCAACAACTAATTAATCAAATTAAAAGTAAATGAAAACACCTCACCTGTATGTAGCCCTGCTGGTCAATGAGCAGGTTTTCGGGCTTCAGGTCTCGGTAAATGAGGTCCAGTGAGTGCAGGTACTCGAAGGTCAGCACAATCTGCGCAGCATAGAAGCGGGCGTGGGGCTCACTGCGGGTGAGAGAATGTGTGAGCTCAGTGAAGACCCAACAGGAGGCGGGGTGTTCCCCTCTAGGGGATCTCATAAGACCACTTGCATTGGCTATAAAAGCAATTTAAAAGTGATGCAGGTAAGGACAAGAGACAAGGTTAAGAACTGCACCTCTAATCGTTTTTTTTTTAGAGTTGACAAACGCTGCACTTATTCATTTGGGGTTTACCCAAGTTCCGGGTCAACAAGCTGCGATAGACCTCACCTGAACCTGCCGATCCTCCGTAGGTGAGAGAACATCTCGCCACCAGGCACGTACTCCATCACCATGTAAAGGTTAGTGTTGTCCTGTGGAGTGGGGGGGGGGGGAAGAGACGCATAACACGTTGTTCTCAAGCACCCATAAAAGTGGATTGCCACGCCCCCCCCACCTCCCCCACCCTCCCTCCAATCACTGTCTGATAGTCAACATGGTTGCTGAGCGCCACAACAACAGTTGGCAGGCGGGGTACCTTGAAGGAGTGCTCTACTCGAACCAGGAAAGGGAAGCTGACAGCCTGCAGGATTCTCTTCTCATTCAGCGTGTGTTCAACCTGCTTCAGCTTCACAACCTGAGACAGGGAGGTCGGGGGTGGGTGTGTGGATAGGATTAATACACGGCAAGACGAAGAAAAAAAAAAAAAAAAAAAAAAGGAAACATTCACAGAAGTATGAAACTGTTGCACCATTGTTTTCACTTTATTACCTTTGAGTCAAGGATGCTTTTAGGATAAAACAAGATTATCCTCCTCTCTTACCGTACCAAGTGCACTGATTAGCAGAACCCTGAGGGTCACTTACTATACGTATATGTGGGTGTGTTAATTATTTATACATTTATTGCTGTACAGCCCAGCCACAGCAGTAGCTGCAAGCTTCCTGATTTATTGAAAGCAGAACAGCAAATGGAATATTTTTTAACATGTTAACGAAATGCTCCTCAGTCAGAAGCCCCTGTGATGTCACATATACCCCTCCTCTCAGGTGAGCTCTCACCTTCTGTTTGTCTAGGATCTTCATTGCAAAGTGCTGACCCGTCTCCTTGTGCTTGACCAGCATGACCCTTCCGAACGAGCCAGTACCCAGAGTCTTTAACCGCTCAAACTGGTCCAAACATGCCGTGTTCTGGTGGAGAAAGAAGCCAGAGAGTGAGAACACGGTTCGGCACAATGAACCGCAGGAGGACTGGGCTATATTTTTCCATGGCCAGGGCGGTTCTTCCAAATAGTGGATAAGCTAGATATCCATTTATTATCATCTAATTATTAAGCTTGGCATACAATCTTACAATTTCACACCCGTTTATACTGCTGCGTATTTACGAATGGTTTATAAAAGGGTACAATAGTAGATTTAAACCTGCAAACTTCTAGGCACTAGTTTCTGAACTACACCATCTGCAGCAGATTGTGGTTATTGTTCCCAGCCAGTCCTTGGCCCCCACTCCCCGCACGCACAAACTTGAGGGAGAACAACCTGCATATTTATTTATAAAAATGTTTATTCCTGGCTTTCCAGAACCTATTCAAATAACCACTAGAGGGAGTATGAGCGTGCATACCTTCAGATCAGTCCTGTCTCTGCAATAAACCGAGTTTACAAATGGATTTGACTGGAATTTCGCGTGTGATCAAAAAATATTAGGGAGTGGAAAGGCATACAGCAAACGCAGGAGGCTGACTAAAACAGACAGGGAGCTGTACAAATCTTTGATGAATCCTCAGTTTGTAACACTCTCCATTACAGACCGTTACAGGGCCGTCGGAGACCTGAAAATGTGTTCCGAGTTCTACTGCCAGGAGGCTGGAGGAATGTGTGGAGTCATTACAGGGCCAACATTCTCACAGTGGGAAGTTAACAACTTTTCCACCCGAGTAAATGATAACGACAGGGCGTGGCAACCATTAACATTAAAGAGGAACTAGGATTGTTTCCATAGCTCCATTTCTCTGTCTTGCTGACATGCCCCGCCCTTTTCACCTCCACACACGATAAACTCACTTATAAAAACTTACCACAGGCCTGTATCTCTACCCTTAATTGAGAGACTAGGATTGACTGTAGGGTATTTTACTTTTTTTTGAAAAACACAGTCTTACTTCTAAGCCAGAAGAACTTTGACCATAATCAGATTTTCACCAGGTCTGACCTACGCTAGTCAGGTTGGCCTTTAATTAAACTCCATGAAATCCAATTCTGTGGGCTAAGCTTCAAACATCAATATAATCCTTGACTGAATGTCATTTGCCTGTTTTGAGTGACACCTTCTCCTCAGTATGTCGCAAATACGATCTGACTGCAAGCCACGGCCTGCATGAATTCATTAGACAAAAACCAACGTACTGCAACACTCCTTACACAAGACACACATACCTGCGCTGGATTCTCCCATTTCTTAAGGAAATCTTCTTTGGCTTTTGCAAGAAACTCCTTCACTGCAATAAAAAATAAAAATAAAATAAAATAAAAAGACAAAAAAAGTTATGTTTGAGTGGTTAACTTTTCTGTACCCAATAGCATGTGTGCGTGACTGCATAAGTGTGCATGCCTGGACTGCGTGCGTGCAAGCGACCATGTGAAAGTGAGTGTATGTATATAAAAGGGGAGGCAGAAGAGAGTAAAAAGGAGACTCGCTGGCCCAGCTGTTCCCATTACGGTCTGCTCCAGCAGCAGACCTACACCTTGACAACTGGTACGTGCTGTACTATTTGTGACAGAAGTAGCTCGCAAACATGATCGATAGCGGTCACGCGCCGTCCACTGGTCCAGCAGCTTGGTTCCTCTCGCACCCCCGTCCCACAATCCCCAGCCCCCTGAGAGTCCGGGCCTAACACAGTAACACTGGGTGCCCGGTGAATGCTGGGAAGGACACAGCGGAAAACAAGAATGCGTAGCCTATTCACACGGCAGAACGCAGATGGCTAAACTGACAACACCTATTGTCGTTTTGATTTAAGAGTGATAAAAGCCAGTCAGCTAGCACACTCGCAATGCCCTTCTGCTGGAGGTTCTTTTCATCAGGAGAGTGATCCCTCTATCTGCCTCTCTTCGCAGACACTTCTAGATGACCCGTCTGCAGAATCAGGATGGCATGCTGGACCCCCAGCCAGAACCTCCACTCATTCATAAGACCAGTCCCCGGTGCACCGCCGAGTACTGCTCCCAACACCCCAGATTGTGAAGCCGCAAAACGCACAGAGCGAGGATGGAACCATATGCAAACGAAACAGGGTTTTAGATAAAAGCCGGCTCATTCAGAACGGTCCACTTGAATGAGAGCTGATGTATGAAGACTGCCAACCAACCAAGGACAACACATTCCCCGGAAGTGGAAACAAGCCAAACTAATTTAGATTTTGAGTGCTTTCGTGTTGCAAACATCTGGCACGTGGAGCCATGGTAACACCTTTAACTGCACTGATCAAAGTTACTGAATTCAAGTCACTGGTCTTTGACATGCGGACAGCCCCTCCCAGAAGGGGTGGGTGGAATGCATTAAAAATGTGACATTTCAGACCTTGCAGCTAACTGTATACAGCTCCTTGCATTTTTCACACACTTTCAAAGCAATACAGTTTAATGCTTAACCTGTTTGCTATGGCATGGTAGCAAATTTGTTTTCTTAAAATTTTAAATTATTTTAGTGTTTTCCAATCTGCAATTACAGAGCTGATATGCAAATGAAATTATCTGGATTCGAACCTGCAAAATCCAGAGTGTGTGCAAATACTAAATGATCGGGTTGCATAATATTAATCATGTACAAATAATGGGAATACAGCACAAAACTTCCATTCTAGGTTCTAGACTGGAAAAGAAGGTTGGATAGCCTTGAACACACCCATAGTAACGGGGGGGAACAGTGTATCGGGGCAGAAATCACAAACACGACTGAGTAAACCAAGGCTTTAGGGAACACTACGGATCGTGCAAACCCGCCCCCTGAAACATCCCAGCTGGCCTGGAACACACACGAACACACACGCACGAACACACACGCACTTACCAGACAGCCAGGGCAGCCAGTGAAACACCCACCTAATCAATCACTCACAAATGTATAAGTGCCACATCAGAGGGCTAGCCCTATGTGCGCCGTCACTGGCCCCAGGCGGCTCTGTGACACCAATGGAAGGCCCGTGTCAGAGATCATTCTCCATAACTCCTATGGGAATCGCCTCCCAATCATCAGGCCAACCAAGAGAGACAGAACCCCGTCATTGTACATGAACCTCTCCTCTTGTCAGGGCCAGGCACTTACCAGTATTTACCCAGATTTCCACTTTCTTAAGATGAAACCTCTTCGCGTTGCCCGCGTTCGGGAGATCTTGTGCGTGCATAGTCATTCCAGGTCTAGAGCTAGAATTTCAGGGAAAAGGGGGCAAAAAACCCCCCCAAAAAACTCCTGGTATGGGTTTGAATCCATTTCCTCTCAATTAGTGACCAGGATGCCTAGATTATTTTAAACAACCCTGGAGTAAAAACATAACTGAATCCACAAGTTGAAGTTAAGTTCAAATGATGCCAAATGTGATAAAAATGTCTGTAGTCGTTTTTTTATCATTTCACTTGACCATAAGCTACAGTGTAAGCCAGAGGGTGCCAGAAAGACATTTTCAAACATACTATTCTCCATCGATTACCATTGGAGTGTGGAAGTTCTCTTGCATCCTCTTCAGTGGATGATTATTATTCCACACCCTGAATTATTTTTTGGATTAAACCATGGCAAGAAAGTGGAATACAATTGTATCCCTTCATGCAATTTAGTTTGGTTGATCCCAAACTACCTAGCTAGTTAGATGGCTATTATGTCAAACAAATTAACATCTCTTCCAATTGGGTCAAATGTAGCTTTCTAGAGAACAATCCATTAAGCTGTGATTACGTGACAAGCACAACATGCAAATGTATTTTAGCAGTTCCAGTGACTGTCTGTACTGGTGGCTCAAAAATAAACGCATAAGACCAAACGCTTGCCTAAACGCCACTTAAATTTATACCAATAACATAAATAAAAAAGATTAGACAACCATATCACTCTCGGCATGTTGAACAAGATGCAGTACTGACAGTATTGACTGGTTTGTTCCCGACAAAACAAAACCAAAAGTCTCCACCAAAAGCTCCCCCCAGTGCATGTCTGGCCAATTCCAGCACAAACCTAACCCTAATAATAATAATAATAATAATAATAATAATAATAATAATAATATGGACCACATCTACTGAGAATTTGCTCTACAACTACGAACAGACCACCATGACACATGGGACGGGAGGCTACGGACGCACGCAAGCAAGCGCGCAAACCTTAACCAAAAACCTAACCTAATAGTTCATACTGACACACAGGATGGGAGACAGGCTCTAACCCCAACCCAGCAGACCATACAAGACAGGAGACTTGCACAAACCCACTAAAGACCACACAGACCCACATACCATCCACAGGGGCAAGCACCTGTACTCCTCCCGTCACTTCCTGAGCCTTCACCCCGTCCTCCCTCTTCCCAGCATGCCTCCTGGAGCTCTTTCGGTCACCCATGAGCCCTGGAGCCCGGGCACCAGCAACTCTCACTGCGGGTGTAAGTACACTCCCATCGCTGCTGCCGAGCCACTGGGGTTTGTCTTCACAGCTCACCCAGCAGAAAGTATTTGCTCTGTCGTTTCCCATCAGCCAATTCTCCACCCCCCAGAGGTCAACAACCAACAGAGTGGCTTCATATCAATATTGATTCTGAATACTCAGTCCTCTGACTGTCTCACATACAGCACTAATCAGAGAGAGAGAGGGAAAAAAAAAAAACTTCCCCTTTTCATTTATTATTAATTGCGTTTTACAATTTAGTTGCTTAGCAGACGCTTTTATCCAAAGCGACTTACACAATATCTACATCCATCCACTTATACAGCTGGAGCAATTCAGGAGTACAAGAGCAGAGGAGGGACTAGAACTTGCAACCTTTCGGTTACAAGCTTGTCACCTTAACCTCTACATTCCATTTTATGTGTTGTCCATCTACTTATATAGACTCCAGTCACAAAAAGCTTTGCTATAATTCCAGGGTGGCTCGAATAATCCTATTCTAAATTTGCCCACACCTGGTGATGACCCTTTTCTAGAATTGCTTAGCAGTCCATGGAACACAGAAATGCCTAAATCAAAAGCCCATTCCTGCCTGCTCATGGGGCCCCCCAGGCAAACAGCCTAATTAGAGTCAATAATCAATTGTAACTATCGACTGGCTTTGTGTGTGGAAGTTGAGGGTCAACTTGGTGTGCACTGCTCATGATGCCAGGGCAGGAACGCACGCACGCACGCACGCGACTGAAATGCTGTCAAACACAGTGCACCAAGCGGATTAGTGCGTCAGCCAAGAGCAAGCAGTTTCTCCGCTCCTCCACATTAACAACAGTCCCGACAGCTACACAGGATCTGCCGGGGCCCCTTTAAGAGCAGACAGGAAACGCAGCTCAAACATACACACAGCAGGCCTCCTTATGGGAGTAGGGCACAGAATGAAAACCCCGGGGAGTGATATTTATAGACCTCTCTGGCCAAAGGAACACACCCTGGGAAAGTTCTTCTCCTTCAGCGCACAGAAACACTCACACACAGACAGACAGACACACAAGCCATCTGTCAGACTGAGACAGAGCCATCGCCATCCCAAGACTGCCGCTTCTGCCACTTAACACTTTCACATTACCCCAACTCCAGTTGAAAGGTCAGCCCACCAGCAATGGAAACCAGCCAATAGTTTATTTTAAAAAAAAATTTAAAAAGGAAGACAGAATACAGAGGATAAAGAGAAAATGACTGGTCAGTAGCTGGCGGGATTGTTTTGGCAGTGCCTAAAATAATAATTACAATTGCTATTCTTCGACTAAAGCATATTTAAGTTACATTTGTAGAAGTCTCTAGGGCATGAGGTGGGGTGACGCTTTTGGTAATGTATGTTTGGCAGACATACTTATGGTGGTTGATAGTTCCTCCACACCTGAGTGACAATGGCTGATTGTGTATTTTTGGGGTGGGGGTGCCGCCTCCCCCCCAAGTATGCCCGATGGCACATTTGTATTTGTCTTCAAAACTCAGAATGACAGAAAACTAATTTAAAACAGATACACAACAATACACAAAAGCAAACAAGGAGACTAGGACACACACAAAGCCAATCCCTCAGAACCTTGGGCTCCAGACCAATCACCAACTACCTGGAGTCCTAGGTTCCAGGCCCAGTCCCCACAACTTAGTGGGGGGACTGCCCTCACAAAATTATAAACACAGAACACAACATGAGGCCCAGTATCCAGTTATTAAATGTCCTCAATGTGTCGCCCCCCCAACACAAGTGAGATGCAAATGCGATGGTATTTTCTGGAGGGGGGAATTGTTAACTGTTAGATTGAAGAGGACTTTTTGTTCTTTCTCTTGGTATAATGGTTAATATGATCTTCTTTAAAATTATCTGGTGTTTACATCAGTTTACTGACCATTTTTTGGAGGGCTTTAACATGCAGAACTACACCACTGCCTATAGGTACGGGAAAACAATAGAGATTTCCCACCAGCGAATTCAGCAAATGTTTTCCAGCTTACTGAAATTGAAATAACTTGAACATAAAAATTATGAAAAATTTGCTCATAAAAATAAATAGAAATATTCCCACACACCTCCAGGGCACTACCCACGTACCCCCATCGGCACAGATATCGCGGATTGGAAAACAAGGCTTAAAATCATTTCATCTTCCAAATTGCATCTGCGACAGGGCAAAATGAAGAAGAAACACAATGAAACCATAACAAGATACCTTTCTGATTGAGCTTGTAATGACAACAACTCGCTGACCATTTTCAGGTGATTATTTTAGTTCCCAGCATCATCTTCTGAGGGGAAAAAAAAAGATAGGATGCTACAAACACATGTAAGCGCAAGTTTGCACACCCAGTACAAATGAAAGAACCCTGGGGTAAAAAATGCAACCACAAGATTCCCAACCAAGAACAGAGTCATACTATCTTATATCTGTCTCACCGAGTTGCCCAGCAGATCGATATTATAACTTGAACATTTTAATCATGCATAGAACTGAATATTTGCTGAAGGAGTAGAGGTTGAGTCTCTTTCTCAACAAAAACAATGCTCTTATGTGGATTTCAACGGGCAAACATCAGAATACAAGTCCAAGGTCTTAACTATTTCGGCACACAGTGATCCGCACTTGTGTACGCGACAATCTATGTGGTGGGTCGATAACGAGTGTCACATGACCGTCATCAACAAATACCAAGATGAAAAAAATAATAAAAAAATAAACGTTATGACTACGAGAAAAAAAAAAACATTATCAAGAGATCTGAGAATAGAGAGACATAGCCACTCACCCTTGACCCGCGGTTTGTCAGATAACTCAGACCCGATAACCTCACATTTTCAGAACGGCTTACGTCAGAACGGCCGCTAAATGACGTTTAAACATGTGTATGTAAACGTAATATTTATTAAATGTAGTTGCTTTCATTTCCAGTCCAAGCCACCTCTTCCCACATACTCAACTACCTACCATTATAGACAACTGGTTACTTTTTTATTTTTATTTTTACTTTAGTTTTCAGATTATGACATTTACATCCTATATAAACCTATAACAAAGTGAACCGTCCTTTTAGGGACGATTGCGTGCAATAATGTTGCTTATGATGCTAGCTAGGCAGGTAGCTACATTAGCTAGGAAGAATACAGGCAATATAGAATACAGCCAGCGATAACTACTAAATCAAAAAGGCTTAATCTAACACAAAGATAAATACGAAACGATTATTACAGGTCGCTAGGTAATTATGGTGGTTGCTAGTACCTTCACCACTGAGTGTCAATGGCTGATTCGTTTGGCAATACACACAAAACTACTCACCACTCTCCATCTCGCTGCCCTTCTTGGCGGTGGGCGCGTTTCCCATGACTGCGGGCCGGGTATCCAAGATATCCCTTGACTGGACTCTCCCTGCTGCTGGTTTTTCACTTAGAAAACCTTTCTCCACTCCCAGATCGCCCAGTCCGTTTGAGGTGTAATGAATTCACAGTATACGGCTAGCCAGCTAGCTTTTCGTTATATCAACCAACTACTACTACTACTACTACTACTATACCAACTACTACTACTACTACTTTTTCCTCGTTACTAAAACGACTTCTTGTATAAATCAGTATGGAAATAACAATCCACCCCAGAAACAGCAATTATGCTATCTCCAACTGCTTCGGTTCTTGAAGTTTCTGTGCGCCCCCGGGTCGAGTCCAAAGCGCCGAAACCGATTTGGATCTCCCCAGTCCCCCCCGCAGCCCCGCCGAGGCCCCCAGGCTCGCCGCTTTTTTTGAGCAAAGAAAAACAAAAAACTCTTCGGGGCGCTTCGGATGCCCTGTTCCACCCGGTCACACCCGCTTCTTTCCCGAACCCGGTTAAGGAACCTATTGTGAATCCGATACCGATTAGAAATTACCCAAATTACCAATCCCCCCCAATCCTAAATCAGTATCAAGCAGACGGAACTCCGGCCTCACAAAAAAACCCGCCTTTCCAAAGGCCCCATACGTGAATTCAAAGATGACAGACAGTAGTTATCGGCAATTGATTGGACAGCAATCGGTATGTATGTGCCGTAAGGTACTATGATTAGTCGATTCCTGCCTGTCAAATGCTTTTTTAAAACCTTGCCTCCCTGCATTGCTGAATAACGTCACTTATTTTCCTCCCATTTTTACACGCCTTCTTCTTCGATACCGAATAATGGTTGGCTAGGTGGCCACATTTCTACGCCGTTTTACCCAGAAACCATCCCATTCTAGGAATTTACATTGGCTATCCGAGAAAGGCCTCCAGATGAGATGGCCTCGGTAACCCCCCCCCCGCCCGACTAATCCGTGATTGGCCAAGTGACGTCAACGGCTGGCTATTTTTAGAAAAAATTGTCAGAATTTAAGGCACGCTGCTACTCTACGACAAGAATATTAACCAGGCGTTAGTGTAGTTGTCACCGGTCTGCAGCTGCGTCGGTAAATTCAGGATTTCTAAAACTGATAAGGAAACAAAACGTATACTAACCATCAAAGTTTGTAGTTTTTTACACTTTACTCAGTAATATAACTGAAAATGTACATAAACAACTTATATTACATACCACTCAAGGGTACAACAGCATCAGGAAACTTTAGGTTACTTAGCTCAATCTAGCTTCTAAGATACTGCATCCCTTAATACATATCTGACAGTGTTGAAAAGCTACCCCAGGCAAAACTTCTACTGCCTGGCCACAAGATTATGAGTAGCAACAAAAAAAGGTGGAAGGAGGGCTGATTCCTGAAACAAGGGCTTAAAAAGTGGCATCTCCATACACACATGCACCCAAATATATTTATATAACCATAGAAATAAAACTATCTTAATGGTTAAGGAACTTGACTTCTGATGACAGGGGGCTCCCCTCAGTTTTCATTAATTATACAATTCGCCATGTCTACCAAAATAATACTAAATAACTTAATTTTTAGATCATATTGTGGTTGACAAAGCAACCTTTATCACCCTTCACATCTTACATTAAACTTATGCAATTTATAATCCAAGTGAACTAGTATTTTTTCCCCACTATTGACCACTTATTTCAAAATAAAATGATTGTGATGCCAGAAAGACAGACACTGGAAACTAATCAGAGGGGCAAATACATGGTAGCATGTGCCAAACTGCCAATCCTCTGCTGGCTGGTTGCTGTTGCCTAGCAACACCTGGTAGGCCAAACTGTCACACCTATTACGACAATAGGGAGAAGGAGGTGCTCTGCCTAGTTGCGACATTTTATGAATGAAACAAAAGCCAAAGCGATCCACCCTCCATCATAGTTACTCTATAGCTCAGTGCCATACCACCTTTCTGCCACTGGAGGGAAAAAAAACAAAACAAAAATAAAATCACAGCCATTCATTACAACTGTTTTGGCTACAGGGCATTCAATTACAAAAACAAGGGATCTTATGTTCAAAATACACAAAAATATATACAATAAAACAAAATTATTTACTTCACCCCTCCAGCTCCACATAAGCTAGATGTAACAGCAAGACTAAAATCTTAAGGGAAGATCTTGACTCCCCCCCCCCCAACCCCATTCAAATTATCAAAATGTTTCAATAGAAAGTTACACAGTAGTTTTATTAAATAGTCTTTTATACCAAATAAACATTTCTTGTGACAGAAAAAGGAAAAAAAAAATATACAAAAAAAAGAACATCTATCCAAGAACATCTATTCAGATTTCGACTTTTCCGGAGACGCAGCGTCCTGTAGGTTCTGAGGCCCACATTACACAATAATGCTAGAAAACGTGAGGTTGCAGAGCAGGAAAATTACAAGTGCTGTAGGGCAATATTGTGTGTGGGCGTGGAGCTGGTGATTGCAGGTGTTGAATATCTTATTCCTCTGCCAGCAGTACCCGTTGCTTCCAGTTGTATACCGTCTGTATCAACGTCCTACAGGCAGTCCATGGAGTTCTCAGGCATAAGACAGAGGGTCAGTGCTTTGCCAGGGGGACAAGAGGGGGGCAGCATGGCATTGGGGATGGGGTCCACATTTTCTGAGTCCTCCATCTTCTCTGCGCACCCCTCCCAATTGATGTGGAAGCGAGTCACTCGTGGGTTGGAGGCCAAAATGTTCCTCTGGAGCTGAAAGGAAAACAGATTAAAGGCTGGCACTTCTACCAACATGGTCTGCGCAGCACACCCAGTTTCGGAAGTTTTTCAGGGTGAAAATACAATATTTAAAACGGCAAACTTTAAAAAAAATATTTATCTGGTTTGCAGCTGATTAGCCTGTATATTCAAAGACTTTATTATGCTGCAGTTCTGAGCTTTTTAGGGATGCTAATTTCACAATATTTGCAGTATAGGCCATTACCAATCAGCATCCAATGCTGTCACAATATAACATATTGTAGCCCATAGTGTTTCTGCCCATACAGTTAACAAGTCGGCATAACTAGTATCATTCCAAAACTCAGTCAGCGACCAAGTCTTTGTAACTGCTGAATAAGTTTTTCTTTCACAATGACGTGAAAAATAACAACCACACCAAGAATGGATGCCATCGAGCCTAGACACCTGTACATGTTCTCGAGATTGTGTACACTGAATAACAAACAAGCTGTGTTCGGAACTGGAATATAAAAGTAGTGGAATCTTAGGAAAAAATATATATTCATTTAAAAACAAAGGCAGCTTTAAACCAATACACAAACTACCACACACTGAGAAGGTTAAATAATTACACTCAAGTTGGTCATTCAGACCCATCGGGTCCTTAACAAGAATTTACACAATTTACGGGATTCCAACACACTCCATTCCATTATATACATTCTCACGTAAAATGCGAAAATGTACCACAAGGAGGCATATTCTATTATGTTAACAGGGCTCTAGACTAGGGCTCAAATGCAATTATTTTTTGAGAATGTGCGATTTAAAATTTAAACACGGTCGCAAAATATATATATATATAACTTCCAACAGCAGCGGCTAACGCAGTACCTGTGGTTGCGGTACAATGGGAATGCTATGCTGTGTATCTACTGCAATCAATAATACTTTTGTTATATACGTCATATATGATATTTTAGTAACGTTTTCTTTTAAATTTATGCTTGTTGGAAATAATGTTCAGATTAAAATATTTTGCAAATATCAAGCTTTTAGTCACTGTCAATCTTTACATTGATGCGAAACCAGCATTTACAAATTAAGAGAACGATTCATCAACATGCAAGGTCATAATGATTACTATTTTTTATTTTATTTTTTAAAGAAAAGGGGTGCGACCAAATCGTAAGTCGGTGCGACCAACTGAGAAAGTTTGTCGCACCAGTGGGAAGAATGAGTCTAGAGCCCTGGCTTATTTATAATTCCTGGAGTTCCTACAGGGTTAACAACGGCGAGGGTATTCACCTGAGCATAGTGTGGCTTGAGAGGTGGATTCTCCCGCAGCTCTGGGTCGGTGTACTCGTTGTTCACATAGTATCCAATACGAATGAACTCCTGTCCACGATACGTGCAGGTGATGAGCACTACTGTCACACCCACTGCATCCGTTTCTGGAATCAAATCTGTGTTGGGGGCATCTGCCTGCCAAGAGCACACAAGACGAAAAGGTGAGAAAGTAAATACTGGGATTAGATGGGGTCCACAACTCTGTTCCTGGAGTGGCACAATCATACAGACTGCCTCTCTAATTACTCAAACACAGAGTACATAGAATAGTCTTCTGCAGTCGTTTTGCTTAACGGATAAAAATGTAGATACAATTTAACAAATAAGGGTTAAAGTCCGACGAAAACCAGAACACTCTGACACTCCAGCCTCAGCCTAAACTAATAGATAAAACTGCAGGTAGAGATGGACAACTCTGGTTTTTCTTCCACCTCACCTCTTAATTGTTTAGTTTAACTCTCTGAAAAGAAAATCCCTTCAATCA
Organism: Hiodon tergisus; assembly: GCA_025775045.1. Classification (NCBI taxonomy): domain Eukaryota; kingdom Metazoa; phylum Chordata; class Actinopteri; order Hiodontiformes; family Hiodontidae; genus Hiodon; species Hiodon tergisus. The sequence continues at coordinate 42,199 of JAOVYW010006068.1, forward strand.
CAACTGTTCCAGGTGACAATCAACTACTAATGGAAGGTAACTACAAACAGCAGGGTTACTGCCTTCAAGGACCTAGTACTACACTGTAGGGGGAGGGGAGCAGCAGAGCATGGGAAAAACCAGGAGGCACAACGGAAGAGAGTGTCATATAACTGTCGTTATGTGTCAAAGAGTCATGGGACTGAGAACTCAAGCACACTGTCAGCGGAAGATGTTTAGAAAATGTATAAAGTTATATTTACATACAAGTTAAAAAACAAAAACTTCACACTAGGGCTGAGCAACAATGATGACAATAATCAAAATAATTTCATTGATTTTAATTTTATTACTGATATTAGCATCATGAGTGACATTGTGACAGAAGCATTTGCCCTTGTAAAGACGATTGCATCAAACATGGATAGCAGCATCATTTAACAACTGGACCTGACGCACTGGAGACCGACTGCAACTCGCCATCAGAAGGTTGAACCTTGACATCAGAGCTTAAGCTAGTCAATTTAAAATACCACATTAATTAATAATGTAAGCTAATTTACATTAGCCTACAGTATCAGGCTAACTAGCCAAGTTAACTAGGTAAGTTGTATTTGATGTCATCCCAGGATAGCTAACCGCCATGGCTAACTAGATAGATTTTTTTTTATCTCTTGGCAAACTTGCAAGCTGGGTGTTTTATAATAATTTTAATATTTAATGTTACAGAAAGTTACCCATGGTTTAAAGGGGTACTTATTTATAATATTCTAAAGTGCACAATAAACAATAAATCAATTTTATAACTCTAATAAATATTTGTTTTTGTAATTTTCTCCATACAAGGCATATTTAATGGCATCAAGCGCTAATAGAACTTACAACACAATTTTTTCTTCTAAGATATTTAACTTTACTAGACTTAGACCTGATTTAAAACAGTTAATGGAATTCAGTTATTTCTTTGTAGCATTAAGATGTGAAAATTGTCTATTTTTACAGATTAAAGATAATTAACAAACATAACTATTACTGCGTTTATTATTATTACTATTGGAAAAGCCAACAACAAACTTCAGCTTCCTTCGGACTGGATCCCAAATTTCTTTAATTTACTTTTTTTGGAATATAGTATATATTTTGTGATAATTATTATTTTCTACTATTAAAATATTGTAGCGTTTTTCGGAGTGCTACTACTCTGCGCGGATTCAAGCAGAGACCGACACCGTTTAACAGGAATCAAT